>SJYA01001569.1:696369-868163 GCA_006410615.1 Neotragus moschatus | reverse complement strand
GACTCTCAAGAGTCTTCTCCAGCATCACAGTTCAAAAGCATCAATTCTTCAGCACTCAGCTTTCTTTATAGTCCAACTCTCACAATGGTACATGACTACTGGAAAAACCTTTGTTTCGACTATATTGCCATTTACACCCCCCTTCTACAGAGTAGGAAATTGAGGCTAAGAGAGGTTTAGTATAATAGCTCATCTAAAGGCAGAAAGTAAAAGTGGTAAGAATCAAAGCTGGGGTTATCTGATTCTAAGCCTGTGTACTTCCTGCCACACCGCACAACTTCCTGGATGAAACAAACACACACACCCCACAAAACTGTGTCACATTAGAGTTAAAAAGANTATATTGCCATTTACACCCCCCTTCTACAGAGTAGGAAATTGAGGCTAAGAGAGGTTTAGTATAATAGCTCATCTAAAGGCAGAAAGTAAAAGTGGTAAGAATCAAAGCTGGGGTTATCTGATTCTAAGCCTGTGTACTTCCTGCCACACCGCACAACTTCCTGGATGAAACAAACACACACACCCCACAAAACTGTGTCACATTAGAGTTAAAAAGACGTGTTTAAGACTAGAACACCAAATGGTAAACTGTGTCTCATTATCCAGGGATCCAAATGTCTCTCAACCAAACTGTTTCTGTTTTGAGCACAAGGACCATGTTTTTACATCTCCCACTAAAGAAAATAGTGTATCGCTCTGTATACACAATAGGGCATGCAATTAATCCCCACTGGATTTACATGGAAATTTAAAGAAGAAAGTGGATCTGTGTCCTGGTTTAGAATACGCGATCAAACAATCCAAATAAACCATGAATTCCCTAAAGCTTTGAAAACCTTGCCAAATATAGCTCATGTTTTCTGGAGACAACAAGAGTTCTGATCCGAAGCTCAATACTTCTACTAATCTCATCAAAAATATCAAAAGTACAAACAATTCCTATCAGACCTCCAGGTGGGATTAGGGAAGGGCTTCCCATGTTGCAGCTAAAAAAATCCCACAGCTAGAGGCTTTGGAAGTGACACAGTTTTAGGATGGTGTTTATTTTGTCCTCCCCCCCCAGGTGTTATGAAGAATACTGCATTATTGCTGCTATTCTGGCAAAGAGAGTGGGGTATTGCCAAACAGTCTAAACCTGTTTCACAATCTGAGAACGAGATAGGGGTGAGGACCAGCAGCTTTGCTTCCCAGTATCTGTGCTGGGAGTTTTCTGAATAGGCAGTTTAGGGGAGTTGGGTGCCCATGGCTCAAAGCAAATGGGGATGGGAATAAATGGAAATCACATACGATTGGATTCATTTCTAAGAGTTTTTAGCTATGATTTTATTGAAATGTCTCTGATTACATCAGATGATCTCTGAGGATGGTAGACCCTAAATATGCACTTTTTTTTTTTTTTTTGCAAACTGTTTATTTTGTCTTGGAGAATATCTGACTAAAAAGGCTGTGATAGTTTCAGGTGAACAGCGAAGGGACTCAGTCATACAAAGACATGCTCAGTTCAGCTGCTCAGTTGTGTCCAGCTCTTTGAGACCCCATGCACTGCAGCACACCAGGCTTCCCCGTCCATCACCAACTCCCAGAGCTTGCTTAAACTCATGTCCATCGAGTTGGTGATGCCATCCTGCATTTATACCTCTTTCGGATTGTGAGGCAAGCCATGTAGTAGAGAGACAGGGCTAAAACTGGGGGCCTGGGGGTGACATGAAAGATGATGATGGTGGGACTTTCCTTCTGGTCCAATGGCTAAGACTCTGTGCTCCCAGTACAGGAGGCCCAGGTTCAATTCCTGGTCGGGGAACTAGATCCCACATGCTATAACTAAGAGTTTGCATGCCACAACTAAAGATCCTGAGAGCCACAGCTAAGATCTATGGCAGCCAAAAAAAAATGATGGTGAAAGCCCAACTCCTGTAGACTCCAAGTCACATTAGGACACAGACCGGACCTACCAGAGAGAATGAATTTGTTATCATGTGATGAGATACGCATGTGTTTTGGGGAGTAAGAACAGAGTCTGGCATTTAGGAAGGCTGTATTTAACTTCGGCTGCTTATTACAGCTTTAGGGTATCTGAAAAGTTGCTTAACCTTATTGGGCCTTAGTTTCCTGTCTGTAAAGTGGTAATAACTGGGATGCACACCTCAAAGGCATGTGGAGGAGGTGATATGAGATAATGCATAGAAACTTTCTTAGCCTGGTGCTGAGCTTCTGGAAGCGAGCAGGGCAACCAGGACACGCCCAGTGAACGCTGGCCAGCACTGCTGACCTTGTCTTTATCGCTGATGGGAATAGCTTGTAAATGTGCTATTGTAAAATGTTCTTCATCTTCGCGTACGGGTGAGGCTTCCCAGGTGGCGCTAGTGGTGAAGAACCCACCTGACAATGCAGGAGACATGAGTCTCGGGTTCGATCCCTGGCCGGGAAGATTCCCTGGAGGAAGGCAAGGCAGCCCGCTCCAGTGTTCTTGCTTGGAGAATCCCCATGGACAGAGGAGCCTGGTGGGCTACAGTCCATAAGGTTGCAAAGAGTCAGACATGACTGAAGCAAGTTAGCACACATAGCAAGTAATACTTCTAAAAAAAAATAACAAGAGCTTCTTGGTGTCTTTTGTGGCTGATCCTAAAATAACATGAGAGGAGGGCAGGACAGAAATGAGGACCCAAGTCTGAGAAATGTCGTGTCTGAGAAAGCGGAAGCTTATCGAGTGAAGGGGTTTGCTGGAATCCAGCAGACGGGACAGGGTCAGCCAGGTATGTGGCTCAAGTCTCTGCTGTCTGTTCACAGCCTCCTGGGCATCCACCAAGAGGCAAGATGCCCCAGAGTGGAGAGCTGGAAGCCTGCCCATGAGACAGGGTGCCAGGACTCTAGTCTACTCTGGTCTATCTATTTACATGTTGTTTGGGACCTGTATGGATTTTACAACCCTTGTAGATGGTGGTCTAAGACAGCCCTGGTGCCCAGTGCCCAGTGAAGGGCCTGTTAGACTCATCAGAGGAGTTCCTGAGCTTTAAATGGAGTTCCAATGTTTAAACTGTTATCACACACAGAGAGAACAAACATATGGATACCAAGGGAAGAAGGCAGGGTGGGATGAATTGGGAGATTGGAATTGGCATACAGACACTATTGATACTATGTACAAAATGGATAACTAATGAGAACCTGCTGTGTAACACAGGGAACTCTGCTCTGTGGTGACTAAATGGGAGGAAATCCAAGGAAGAGGAGATATATGAATACCTGTAGCTGATTCACTGTGCTGTGTACCTGCGACTAGGACAACCCTGTAAAGCAGCTATAATAAAAAAAATACACAGGGAAAGAATTTAAAAAATAAATAGTTATTACAGAACAACTTTCAAAAGAATGGAAAAGCAGGGATTTAGAATATGCTGAGCCCCCATCAATCCTCACTCCACGCCATTCTGAGTTTGTCTACACTTCAGGCCATCTCCCTGATTTTTTTAGGGAAATCTTTGGGAAATGAACAAACAGTACAAACATTCCCTGTGATTTGGGTCTCAGAGGTCTGAGTGCCTGCGGGTTTATGGTTCTCCAGGCTGCCCCTCACCAGGCAAGATGGAAGGACAGACTCCCCTGGGGCCGCTGAACTGGATGACCTCTGAGAGCTCCGTCATTTACAAGCAGAGAATTTTGTAGGGGACAGTCGGGTGGAGGGCTCTGTGAGGGGAGGTGGACAGACCCTTCAGTTCTGAGGGTGTGTTAGAGGTTGTTGTGGGGGGCTTCCCTGGTAGCTCAGTGGTAAAGAATCTGCCTGCCAATGCAAACGACACCAGTTCAATCCCTAATCTGGAAAGATCCCACATGCCAGGGAGCAACTAAGCCCACGGGTCACAACTACTGAGCCTGTGCTCTGGAGCCTGGGAACCACTTCTACCGAGGTCTGCACGCCCTAAAGCCCATGCCACACAACAAGAGAAGTGACCACAATGAGAAACCCTCACACCGCAACTTGAGAAAGCCCCCCACACAGCAACAAAGACCCAGTGCAGACAAAAATAAAAAAAATAAATATTAAAAAAAAAAAGAAGAGAGGGCTTCAGGGGCTTGGGGAGGGACCTGCCAGCTGGGCGGTGGCAGGAGGAGCAAAGAGGAAAGAGCCTGGAGGAGGGAGGCTTGTCTGCTGGGCATGAGCAAAGACCGTCCTGAGACAGGACACTTCATGTCTGTGCAACTAATGATCTGTGGTCACCTACCCATCGCCACCATCATCTGGGCCCCCTCATGGGCAAGACACCTATTGTTCATCTCTCTTTCCCCAGAGCCTGGTGCAGTAACTGCTGACTTGGGCTGATTTTATGAAACTGATAACATCCGACTGGGCTGTACCTTCAAAATATCCACTTTATGACTCCTCATATACAGGAGGGATTCAGTGAATGTCCACTGATGGGACAAGCATGGACACAGTTATAACAGCACTGATGTGCCAGCAACCAAGCTGGGGTTTCTCGTCAACCCGAAACCAGTGCCAAGCGGCCGTGATCCTGGCCGAAGAGGAAGCTGAGACAACATACGTGGAAGAGCACAGCCCAGTGGGGATGGCCACTCCATGTCCAGTGTGAGCTGCTGCTTATGCCCATTATTGTCCAGGGCCGACTCCTTCCCAACAGCAGAAGTAGGATTTGAACCCAGGCTGGCCTGGCTCCAGTCGTGCCACCTGGCCAAGGAGCATCCATCCTGGAAACGCAGTAACCAGAGGCCTTTAAAAAGAGGGCTGGGCCAACGGGTCAGTACATGGACATGCGAAAACTACAGACAACTTGGCAGGTCCTAGATGACGAGTAACTCCAGGGTAAGGAGCAGAATTGGGGTAGCGGGTATGAATTCTGGGGGCAGAGCATGCAGTATTTCACGGAGCGTGTGTTTTCCATCCCTGACCGCGCCTTTCTTTGCAGAGTGAGAACAAGCAAGGCTTACGTGTCTCTTACCTCTTTGCTCTGTCCTTCTCATCTTCATCCATTAGATTGTCTCTGCAGTTTTTCCTGCAAGGAAAAAAAAAAAGAACAAATGATGACCGTCTGATTCTCAACCTTTCTCACAGGTCTTTCTGGTTGCCATCATTATTGTTGTTTTTGTTTAGTCCCTAAGTTGTGTCCGACTCTGCTACCCCATGGAATATAGCCTGCCAGGCTCCTTTGTCCATGGGATTCTCCAGGCAACAATGCTGGAGTGGGTTGCCATTTCCTTCTCCAGGGGATCTTTTCCACCTAGGGATCCACCCCGGGTCTCCTGCGCTGGCAGGTGGTTTCTTTACTACTAAGCATCATTTTGGGCTGATCTATTAGACCACATGCTTTAATCCATAGCTTCTCAAACTTTCTGGTTCCAGCGACCATTTGCATGCTCAAAAATGACCGAGGACTCTGAAGAGCTCTTGTGTATGTGGGTGAAAACTGAGAAATCTTAAAGATACAATCATGCTGTCCATTAGGCATCAGAGAGATGTAGCTGACACATGTTAAGGAATTTCTGGAAAAGTCCACCATAGGGACTTCCCTAGTGGCCCAGTGATTAAGACTTCACCTTCCAATGCGGGGAGCACAGGTTCCATCCCCTGTCAAGGAACTAGATCCCACATGCCTTGCAGCCAAAAAGCCAAAACATAAAACAGAAGCAATATTGTAACAAATTCTATAAAGACTTTAAAAATGGTCCATGTCAAAACTAACAAAAATTATAAAAAGAAAAGTCCACTGCATACTCACGTGAGTCAACAGGCAGATGACATGTCCAACTCTTTGCGACCCCATGGACTTTCCCCTACCAGGCTCCTCTGTCCATGGGATTTTCCAAGCAATAGTACTGGAGTGGATTGCCGTTTCCTTCTCCAGGGGATCTTTCTGACCCAGGGATCGAACCCACGTCTCCCGCATTGCAGACAGACGCTTTACCATCTAAGCCACCAGGGAAGTCCCGATGATACGCCAACATTACAAAAATCATTTTGACCTCATGGAACCCCCTAGTTCCCTAGATCACACGTTGGGAACTGCTTTCTGGACCTAGCTCAAAGCAGCATCTGTTTATTTCAAGCCTTAAACCTGAAAGCTGCCCGTGACATTCTAAAGGAGAGCATTTATTTATCTGTTCCTTCAAATATACAAACTCCTCTTAGGCAGCCTAGAGGAATTGGGGCCCCAAATGAGTATAATTGCTGTCCTTTTGAGCATAATTGCTTTACAATATTTTCTTAGTTCCTGCTGTACAGCAAAGTGAATCAGCCATACATATACCTATATCCCCTCCTTTTGGGGATTTACTTCCCAAGTATGTCACTACAGAGCATCGAGTAGAGGTCCCTGTGCTATACAGTAGGTTCTCATTTTATACACAGTGTCAATAGCATATATGCGTCAATTCCCATCTCTCAATTCATCCAAGCCACTCCTTCCCCCTTAGTGTCCACATGTTTGACCCCTACATCTGTGTCTCTATTTCTGCATTGCAAATAGGTTCATCTGAACCATTTTTCTAAATTCCACATCATATACATTAATATATAACATTTGTTTTACTCTTTCTGACTTAATTCACTCAGTATGACAGTGTGGTGAAAGCATTTCCTTTAAGGTCAGGAACGAGACAAGGATGTCTATTCTCGCCACTGTTATTCGACATAGTGTTGGAAGTCCTAGCCATGGCAGAGAAGAAAAAGAAATGAAAGGAATCCAAACTGAAAAAGAAGAAATAAAACTGCCAATATTTGCAGATGACATGATGCTACACATAGAAAACCATAAAGATGCCACCGGAAAACCTCTGGTGCTAATCAATCAATTTGGTAAAGTTGCAGGATATAAAATTAATACACAGAAATCTCTTGCATTCCTATACACTAACAATGAAAGATCAGAGAGAGAAATTAAGGAAATAATTCCATTTATCACTGCAATAAAAAGAATAAAATAGCTAGGAATCAATCTATCTAAGGGGGCAAAAGACCTGTACTCAGAAAACTGTAAGATACTGATGCTGTCTTTTTTCTTTTTTNTCAGAGAGAGAAATTAAGGAAATAATTCCATTTATCACTGCAATAAAAAGAATAAAATAGCTAGGAATCAATCTATCTAAGGGGGCAAAAGACCTGTACTCAGAAAACTGTAAGATACTGATGCTGTCTTTTTTCTTTTTTTTAAGGCACATAGATGTGAAAAGTAACAATCCAGGAATGTTCTTGCAGCCCCAAATCGTCAGAGACGGCCTTACCATCTGGGCCTTCGCTCTCCCAGGCCACTCATTAAGCCTCTCAGGCCCTGACCAGGTGTCCTCTTCTCCACGCAAGCCTGTGATCCTTGGAGCCACATTCCTTATTCCCTTTCCTTCACATGCCTCCCAGGGTCCCTTCTATCTCGAAGGCTCCCCCTCCAGCCAGCCTGCCATGCAGAAAGACTATCAGGATGTTCTGAGGCCAGAGTTAGGTGAACTGGAGGCAGGAACACGAGGCAATGTGTGATGGAGACATGAGCGGGGACCACGNTCCTTATTCCCTTTCCTTCACATGCCTCCCAGGGTCCCTTCTATCTCGAAGGCTCCCCCTCCAGCCAGCCTGCCATGCAGAAAGACTATCAGGATGTTCTGAGGCCAGAGTTAGGTGAACTGGAGGCAGGAACACGAGGCAATGTGTGATGGAGACATGAGCGGGGACCACGTGGAAATGGAGTCACCATGGTCCATGTGCTTCTGGTCTCCAAGCAGAGGGTCTGACGTCAGGACTCCAGAATTGACACTTTGAAAATGCACTAATGTTTACTCTTGAAATTCCAAGTTCTAGATCATAATTTTTAAAATGAAAATAACTCATTTCATGAAAAAGACAGTATACAATTTTTTTTAACAATAAGGTTATCTACATGCTACTTCTTCCAATCCAATATCATGTCTGTAAGCTCAGATCCCTTTATTCTTTAATTGGAAGATACTTGCTTTACAGTGTTGTGTTGGTTTCTGCTGTACAACAACGTGTACAGCTATGAGTATACATATACCAGCTATGTTGGAAAAAAACCTATTAGTTGCTCAGTCGTGTCTTGACTCTTTTTGACCCCATGGACCGTAGCCTGCCAGGCTCCTCTCTCCATGAGATTCTCCAGACAAGAATTCTGGAGTGGGTTGCCATTCCCCTCTCCAGGGGATCTTCCCAACATAGGGATCAAACTCAGGTCTATATCAGCTATACGTATGCATATGTGCCCTCCTTCTTGACCCCTTCCCTCGCCTGCTCTCGCCCACCCCAGCCCAAATCCTGCCCCTCTACATTGCCAGGGCACTGAGCTGGGCTCTCTATGTTAAACAATAGCTTCCCACTGGCTGTGACAAGAACATTAAAAGAAAGAATGAGTAGAGGCCAAGCTCATTCATGAACATGGCTATAAAACTTCTAAACCAAACGTGAGCAAATCCAATAGGACCATGTATAAAAATGATAACCTTAGATACCAATTCTTCATGGGAACAGTTGAATCTTTGCTCTGAGATAATTTCATTGTGTGGTATTCATCTGCTGTGAGCCCAGACACCAATCTGAGCCAAAAAGGAAAAGGAATTGTGCAGCCAGCCACAGCCCTGTTTACGTACAAGCCCCATTCGGCAGGCATATTTTAGTGATAGATTTGTGAGACATGCCATTCAGCAGTTGAGGCTTGTATCATAATTAAAGTGGGCTTAGCACATCTGCAAACAGGCATCTGCTTAATGTTTCCCACATGGAATCTGTTCAAAGCTTTAAGACACGGAAAATGCGGTCCATTCATTTAACGATGTGCTACCCAGGTCTGGGCTCCAAGGAAAGGGGTGGCCATCTGTGTGCCGAGGGCGTGAGTTAGGCTCCAGTCACAGGGAAAGGGTAAAAGTCTTGCCCTTTCCCAGCTGCCCCTGGACAGAGCACATTCACAGGAGGATGTGGGCTTCAGTCTGCTTTGCTGAGTCTGAAATCCTGATTGGACAACTGAGGTTACTTCATCAGACACAAAACTTCTACGAATGACTATAGTCTATGGAGTCACAAAGAGTCGGACACGACTGAGTAACTAACCACACACACTTCTTTGAGACCTTCATATAAGTAGAATTATACAGGATTTGTCCTTTGGCAATGGGTTTATTTCACTCAGCGTCACATTCTCCGGGTCCATCGTGTCTTGGCGTGTGTCAGAATCTCCTTCCTTTATAAGACTGAATCATATTCCACTGTATGCATGGACCATCTTCTGTTTACCCATCCTCTGTCCATGGATACTGAGTTGCTTCCCCTGTGGACTATTGTGAGAAACATGTGGCTCCCTCCCCTCTCGTATTTGAGTCACTCTTTCACTTCATGATGGGGAGGAGCGAGAGAAGCCCAAAGCGCGTGGGGAAGAGGGCAAGGGGAAGAGGCCAAGCCCCATGAGATCAGGTGAAAGGAGCAACAGGGAAGTTAAAGAGGGACAGCTGTATTTCTCAACGGTGTAAAGAGTTTCCAACTTTGTTCTTCTTTTTCAAGATTCCTAGTTATTTTAGTTCTATGCATTTCCATGGAAGTTTCAGAATTGACACTGTCAATTTCTATAAAAAGTGGCTGCTGTGATGCTTATTGGGACTGTGTTGACTAAAGCTCAGTTTGGGAAAACTGACCTGTAACAGTGCTGAGGTTCGTGTGCAGAGCATCTCTCTGTACAGACGCACCGAAGGGTTTTTACTGAAGCACGAAGGTGATGCCCACGTGCGGTTTTCTACAATTCAACAGATACTCCCTGAGAGTCCTGGCTCCCATGGCACTTAGCTGGTGGGGGGCAGGCAGGGCGGAGGGGGCAAGCCACAAGCACATCAAGTGAGTAAACTGAGGGCCTGTTGCTGCTCGTTTAAGCCAAGAGGGCAGTGTGATGGGTGGGGTTAGAGCAGGGAGACACCCAGGGAGACAGGATGGAGCTGGTCTCTGCTCTGAGTGACACAGGAAGGCACTGGGGGTTTGGATCAAAGGACTGGCCTGTCTACCTACAGCTGCGACTATTTTTTTAGATTTTTTTTTTATGAGGACAAATATTTAAAAAATTTTTTTGTATTGAGGTATAGCTGATTAACAATGTTGTGATAGTTTCAGATGAATAGCAAAGGGACTCAGCTGTGTGTATCCATTCTCCCCCATGTGAAGAGCTGACTCACTGGAAAAGACCCTGATACTGGAGAAGATTGAGGGCAGGAGGATAAGAGGTGACAGAGGTCGAGATGGGTGGATGGCATCACTGACTCAATGGATAAGAGTTTGAGCAAATCTAGGAGATAGTGAAGGACAGGGAAGCCTGGCATGCTGCAGGCCATGAGGTCACCAAGAGTCAGACACGACTGAGAGACTAAACAACAACATTCTCCCCCCAACTCTCCTCCCATTCAGGCTGTGAGGAGGACCATTTTTAAAGTCTTTACTGAATTTGTTAAACCACTGCTTCTGGTGTATATTCTATCTGCAAGGCACGTGAGATCTTGTTCCCCAAGTAGGTATCAAACCCACCCCGCTTACACTGGAAGGCAAAGTCTTAATCACTGGACCACCACGGAAGTCCCCAGCTGTGNAGTGAAGGACAGGGAAGCCTGGCATGCTGCAGGCCATGACGTCACCAAGAGTCAGACACGACTGAGAGACTAAACAACAACATTCTCCCCCCAACTCTCCTCCCATCCAGGCTGTGAGGAGGACCATTTTTAAAGTCTTTACTGAATTTGTTAAACCACTGCTTCTGGTGTATATTCTATCTGCAAGGCACGTGAGATCTTGTTCCCCAAGTAGGTATCAAACCCACCCCGCTTACACTGGAAGGCAAAGTCTTAATCACTGGACCACCACGGAAGTCCCCAGCTGTGACTCTTAAAGAGCTTAATTACGTCGGCAGGTATGAAAGCGCCAGCACAAGCCCAGTCCACAGCAGACACTCAACGTCTGCTTCCCCACTTGGATGGCAAAGACTCGGTACAAAGTGCCTTTACCCATTACCCAGGCCACGATGCCCAGCCCAGCTTCTTAGCCACATCAGGTGCCCGAGACATCCATAAGGAATGAGGGAGAGGAGAGAGCGGGGGAGGCACAGGGGAGGAGAGGAAGGACACCGCTGGGACCAAACCCTGTCTGAATTCTCAATACCGACCATACTAACTCCCACAAGCCCCTCAGTGATCATGGTTAACCCAGGGTACCGGCACTTACAAGGCACGTCTGAAGGTACGAGTTATTGACAAAAGAGAAAATTCGCTTTAACCAGCACCTTCAAGAGAAGCCAATGGCTCCCCTACCAACCCCCGACCACCACCAGCTTCTCAAAAGCCCTCGTCTCATCTCCATGCAGCTCTGTGTGTGGGATGGGCCGGTCTCCACTACTAAAGGAATCAGGAAGGCCTAGCTGCCCAGGGACCCCGGCTCTGGGGCCTGAGCCTGCCCTGGGCTGTGTATCCTTGAGTTGACCCTTCANGTGGGATGGGCCGGTCTCCACTACTAAAGGAATCAGGAAGGCCTAGCTGCCCAGGGACCCCGGCTCTGGGGCCTGAGCCTGCCCTGGGCTGTGTATCCTTGAGTTGACCCTTCACCTGCTAAGAACATGTGGGCCTCTGACCACAGAGGCAGACCGACTTCAATTTTAGTTCAGACTCACTTGCTCCATGACCTTAAGCAAATCTCTGCAACTTCATGAGTTTGTTTCTCTCATTCTAACGGGAGGCCACCAGGTAGAAAACATGTGAGACGTAAAGGAGAGATGCCCGTGAACAAGGAGGGCCAGTGTGTTCCACACAGCACAGAAGCATCAGGCAAGTCCCACTCACCCACATCTGCCCCAGGTGATCACACTGACCTCTATATTCCTGAGCCCCCTTCCAGCTCACCTTTCTCTTTGTTTGCCTTAATGAACACACTCTGCCCAGTGAGAAGACCACCACAGAGTGAAGGGGGTTGCACCGACCTCAGGTTTCAGAGGGGGGCGCTCCTGATCAGGGAAGGAAGTGCCGTCTGGGGGTAAGGAAGCTTTTCCAGACAGAGAACCAGACACAAGCTCTAACCCCATCTCCCTCCAGAGACCACCTATGGCTGTCAGTAGGCAGGGCTGTGGAGTCCCTAACTCATTTGTCCCTGGCACAGAGAGAACATCACAATATCATCCATGACAAGGAGTTAGCAGGCCAGCCGTCGAAACTGGTACTCAAACCTGTCAGAGGTCTTTGGGCAGAGCGGGGTTACCGTGCCTGCGTGCTAGTCGGTGTCAAAACCTCTCCGTGTGTACTCACGGAAGACAGACAGACAGACACATACACAGCGATGCTGCCTGAAGCATCCAGTGGGAATTCGATAGAACCTTAGGTCCTTCTGAGAAACAGAGGCAGAGGGAGGAGAGAGTGAAAGAAACACAGGGGCCGTGGCCGAGGATGCCCTCAGTGAATATCTAGTGACTTTAACTGAATTGCTGCTGCTGCTGCTTCCTGAACAGAACAGCACAAATGAGGTCTGCAGACGACATCGCCATTGCCTAAGTGAAATCTCTGCCTCCCAAGGCTTCATTCTCACAGACACCTACTACACCGTGGATCACAACTCTGGCCTTTGAACAGGGACTGGCAAGCGGCAGTGCTGTTTTCTCATGCCCCACCTGCCCTAGTCCCACAGTGTGTCAGCAGGGAGGTGGGATTAACGCATCACGCAGGGACCAGGGCCCCCCTGGGGACTGGCAGCTCAGCCCCGGGGCTCCAGGAAGGCTGTGAACATCCTACACGGTAAGGTATGTCATTCCCCTGAAGCAAGGGTTTCCTGCAAAGAGCCACCTGCTGAGTATTTTAGATGCTAGGCTTCTCGGATGGCTCAGATGGTAAAGAATCTGCCTGCTATGTGGGGGACCTGGGTTCAGTCCCTGGATCAGGAAGATCTCCTCGAGAAGGGAATGGCGACCCACTCCAGCACTCTTGCCTGGAGAATTCCACGGACAGAGGAGGCTGGCGGGCTACAGTCCATAGAGTCACAAAGAGTCGGACACAACTGAGTGACTAACACTTTCACTTTTCATCCAATCTCTGTTGTATCATAGTGTGAAAGTGCAAAGCTGTGTCAGTGAGCAGGTGCAGCTGTGTCCCAATAAAACTATTTACAACAAGCTGGGGATGAGACAGAATTCCTAGAATCAGTGCTCAGACTTTCTCTTCAGTATCTTTTTAATTCTGAACTCTTTGTACAGCCAGCCTGGAGAGGCCCAGTGGGTCATTCTGCATCATGGTGAATTCCCCTTGAAATGGCTACCCTAAGCTTATTGCATTGCAAGGCCCATGTTCTTTTAAAAACTAAAATCATGATGTTTTCAAATTGTTGGAGAAATGGTTTGAATTACAGGCCCCAAGGTAGCTGGAAAATCTGAATATTCCTCCTTACTGTACCAACCAAACTTGGTGGCTTTCAGTTATTAAAAATAAAAAGTACTGCAGATTCACTTTGTTATACAACAGAAACTAATACAACACTAGAAAGCAATTATACTCCAACAATAAAGTAAAATTTTTTTAAAAAAGACAAACTACTGCAAACCACAGCAAGTGGAAACCCAAAGATCTCTCCCCGGTTGGCTGGGGCTTATTTACTGTTGAGAGCATGCCCGCCTTCTGCCCTCCCAGCCAGCGCCCGGCAAGAAGACCTTGTGTCGTCTTGGATTGACATCTGCATCTTCCATGTGGGAGCTCAGCAATGATTTTTCCTCATTATATTTAAGAAATAAAAAGGCTCTGAAAAACAGTTGCTGATGAACTGCGGTGCCAACTTGTCTTCCTTTGTCCTTTGGCTGAGGCTAGGAAATAATTTCTACATTTTAATTCTTCCTCTCCAGGCCATGTTGTTTTGGTTGCAATGATTCATTCACTGGGGGAAAAAATAGTTCTTTTAAAGGAAATGGATGATGCCAACCTAGAGCCACCCACTCTTGCAACCCGAACTCTTGTTGAGCGGGGCCATTCTCAGCACCATCCCTCACATTCTGCAACTTGGGAAAGTTGAGGTGGATGGGTCTACCCTTCACCAAAGCGCTCCCCACCCCTCCTGGCCAGTTGGCTGGGGCCTCACAGAGCTGGACTCTTAGGAAAAACCAAGGAGAGCCCCCAACTCAGAGAAGTCCCGTGACCCTATGAGGATGACCCCCCAAGCCTCTCTAAGGTCAAGGCTGCGGATTTATCTGCCTATTAAAATCATGATGCTCCCTTTGCGTTTTCCTTTTTCCAAGGGTCTGATGAGCTATTCATTCAGGGCAACAGTGACATAAACAATGAAGGAATGGAAGGAGAAAGTTAGAAACCTTCTCATTAAGCAAATGTACAATGACATCGTTCAGTTAGCAAAGACTTTCCAAAAGAGAAATCACTGCTAAACCTGGATCAAAGAGTCATCCTAACGTGACATGTGATTCTTGCAACCTTTGGGACTTATGTTCTCATCACTGACGATTCCTTTTAGGAGCTCCTTTCTAAAGAGTTCAGACTGCACAGTGTAAACCAGACTTGAGGAGAGAATCTGATGGGTGACGGTGTGTGGTCAGGATGTGGACAACAGATGCCTATAAAAATCACCAAGAGGGGAAAGGAGATTTGTCAGTCATGCTCGGAACTGAGTCAGTGAAAGCCTCCGTCGGGAGCTGCCACAGACAAACGGAAATGAATCCACAGAACGCTGCTGCAGCCTGGCACCCCCGTCCACCAAACAGTTGGTCCTCACGCTCCTTCGCGCCTGGAAGCACTCATCCTAACAGGCTCAAGTTTGCCAAGAGAGCACAAGAAAAAGATGTCCTGAAATGAGAAGTCAAATTTGCTTTGAACACCCAGGCTGTGGAGTTTGTGGTTTGCTATCAGGGCTTCAAATAAATAATGTTGAATAAAGGTACAGGATGCTTCTCTAACTGTTGCTGTTGTTCAGTTGCTCAGTCCTGTCTGACTCTTTGCAACCCCATGGACTGCAGCATGCCAGGCTTCCCTGTCCTTCACTATCTCCTGGAGCTTGCTCAAACTCATGTCCATCCAGTCGGTGATGCCATCCAACCATCTCATCCTCTATCGTCCACTTCTCCTCCTGCCCTCAATCTTTCCCAGCATTGGGGTCTTTTCCAATGAGTCAGGTCTGCATCAGGTGCCCATAGTATCGGAGTCTCAGCATCAGTCCTTTCAATGAGGCAGGAAAACTTAGTTTGGAGTTAATGAGACCTAGGTCTGTGTATCCTCTGGCCTCTTTCCTTCACTCAGCACCATGGTCCAGACAGAACCTGGGGATGATGACCTCACCTGTAGATGGGGGATGAACACTCACTGTCCTAAGAACACATCAGGATGGCTCATCTGCATTTAGCAGAAACTGAGCTAGGCGAGAAAGGTGAACAGCCCCCTTTCTAAGGCACAGTGAGCCATAGTGACCTTGGGATGAGGCCAGCATCTTTAAAGCTGCAGGTAACTTACTGGCTGCTGCACACCTGGTTGGCACCGAGCAGCCTTATTGTACATCGTCTTCCCTTTTTTCCCATCATTGCAATTACTTCTTTTTTTTTTTTTTTTTACAGCTTAAACAGAGAGCACTGCCCTCCCTGGAGAAGGCAATGGCACCCCACTCCAGTACTCTTGCCTGGAAAATCCCATGGACGGAGGAGCCTGGAAGGCTGCAGTCCATGGAGTCACTGAGGGTCGGACATGACTGAGTGACTTCACTTTCACTTTTCACTTTCATGTACTGGAGAAGGAAATGGCAACCCACTCCAGTGTTCTTGCCTGGAGAATCCCAGGGACAGGGGAGCCTGGTGGGCTGCCATCTATGGGGTCGCACAGAGTCAGACACGACTGAAGTGACTTAGCAGCAACAGCAGCAACTGCCCTCCTGACAAAGGCAGGGTGCTCCAGCCCACCACCTCTCCTCTGAGCCCAGGGGTCCCACAGAACACTCCCCTGATGCTCCCAACTCTACCGTGACTTTCTGTGTTCATTTCACAGGTACCCCGTGAAGTTAGATCATCCCATACTCCCCCTGTCAGTTCGTGATGTACAACTCAGCTGAGTCCAGTTCCCCAGGAGAAGCAGGTGCTGCCTGGGGCGGGGTTTTCCCCTAGGATAGAGGAAGGAAGATCCATCCACACCACCAGGACACCTCTCCCCACCTGATGTGAGAGTCTGGGTTGATCTGGAGCTCATGGTTGGGAAACTGGTCATGGTGACTAATGCCCAGACCTGTCTGTGCATTAGTCACCATNGTTCCCCAGGAGAAGCAGGTGCTGCCTGGGGCGGGGTTTTCCCCTAGGATAGAGGAAGGAAGATCCATCCACACCACCAGGACACCTCTCCCCACCTGATGTGAGAGTCTGGGTTGATCTGGAGCTCATGGTTGGGAAACTGGTCATGGTGACTAATGCCCAGACCTGTCTGTGCTGGAAAAAAAAAACAGGTGGATGCCTTGAGCTTGGTGGTGTGTCTGCTGTGGGTCATGCAGCTCTTAACATGCTGTCCCCAGGGCCCTGGTCCCACTCAGCAGGGAACAGCCTCTGATGAGGGAGGCAGTACCACCCTCTAGTGAGCAGCTGGGCTTGTGAGACAAAGGACCCATCGCAGGAAGGCCCTGTGGCCACGGTCATGTTTTAGAATGTGCCACAGGCTTTGCTTAGAGGACAGTTTACAGCAGGAACCATGCTGTCCCCTCTTGTGCCGGATGCTGCCCTCCAAATGTCCCCACGGTAAAGCACAGCAATGGCCCGAGTCTCCCTGGGGCTCCCCAGCAACACTGTGTACCCTGTCTCTCCAACCCTGGCCACCGCTGTGAAATGTATGCCAGGGTTTGCAGGACAAGTGGGTCGCAGGTAGCCCCTAAATGTTCCAGAAGCTGGCCTTTCTCCTTCACATTCGCAGATCTTTGCACAAAGTCTAAAGAAAGGCCTGCCCTCTGGACATAAAGGGAAGATGAGGTCCAGATCAGATGCAAACAGCACATGAGGCAGGAAACCCCCAGGAAACCACCTCTCCTCCCTTAACCCATAGAGGGGACTTGAAGAATCTCTGCTGAGAAGACCCTGCCATGGGCAGAAGGACAGCCACGCACTGAGACCCAGTCCTGTGCACCAAGCAAGTGGAACACCAGAAATGTCTGGTTTTTACATGTTTAACAGTCAACCCAGCAGGATTGACAAGGTCCAGTTTTATACCGTTGGCTATTCACGGTGTAAGTTGATGGTAAGTTAGAGGACCTCCTTACTTATTCACATCCNAAGAATCTCTGCTGAGAAGACCCTGCCATGGGCAGAAGGACAGCCACGCACTGAGACCCAGTCCTGTGCACCAAGCAAGTGGAACACCAGAAATGTCTGGTTTTTACATGTTTAACAGTCAACCCAGCAGGATTGACAAGGTCCAGTTTTATACCGTTGGCTATTCACGGTGTAAGTTGATGGTAAGTTAGAGGACCTCCTTACTTATTCACATCCATCCCTGGACAGCAATCTCCAGACGTGATGCCAAGCAATGCACAATTCACCCACCAGCCTGACACCCCTCCTGCCTGAGCTCTGAAGCCCAGCGTGGAGGCTTCAGGGTGTCAGGGTGAAGGCAAGACANAGGAGGAGAAGGGGACGATAGAGGATGAGATGGCTGGATGGCATCACTGACTCGATGGGCGTGAGTCTGAGTAAACTCTGGGAGCTGGTGATGGACAGGGAGGCCTGGCATGCTGCGATTCATGGGGTCGCAAAAAGTCAGACATGACTGAGTGACTGAACTGAACTGACGGTTGATCTGCAATGTTGTATTAGTTTCAGGTGTATGGCCAAGTGATTCAGTTATATATATACATATATATGTATAAATGTTTTCAAATCCTTTTCCCATGCAGGTGCTATATTCTTATCTTTACCTGGGTCATGAAGCTTTCAGTCCCTAGAATATGCTAAATTTTTGAGTCCATGAAAAAAGCTATCAGAGTCTTTAGAACAGAACGAAATCATTATTCCAAGGCCACACTCAGATTTGNTTCAGTTATATATATACATATATATGTATAAATGTTTTCAAATCCTTTTCCCATGCAGGTGCTATATTCTTATCTTTACCTGGGTCATGAAGCTTTCAGTCCCTAGAATATGCTAAATTTTTGAGTCCATGAAAAAAGCTATCAGAGTCTTTAGAACAGAACGAAATCATTATTCCAAGGCCACACTCAGATTTGGGAATGTTATAAACAGAAATAGGTTTCATTTTCACAAGCTTGTTTGAGAGCAAAGGAAACCAACCAACAAATGAAACAAAAGGAGATGGTCCAGTTTACGTGAAAATATTAAAAAGCTAGCTCATTGTTTTCAGAGGGAGGAGCAATGCATATTTATAGTAACCTCTTCCTGCTTTCTTTCAGAATGGAAGAGTCAAGATCTTAGGCCATTTTTCACTGGGTAAAATCCAGTTTATTATTGAAAAGGGGGTGGCAGAGGATGGGATGAATTTCAGCAAACTCCGAGGAAGACCTGGGTTCAGTTTCTGGGTTAGGAAGATCCCCTGGAGAAAGGAATGGCTACCCACTCCAGTACTCTTGCTGGAAGAATTCCATGGACAGAGGAGCCTGGCATGCGGCAGTCCATGGGATTGCAGAGTTGGACACCACTGAGTGACTAACACTTTCTCTTTCCAGGAGATAGAGGAGGACAGAGAGCCTGGCATACTGCGGTCCGTGGGGTCCCAAAGAGTCGGGCCTGACCGAGTGACTGGACAACAAATATAAGTATTAATATATACAACTATAAAAAAAATCTTTCTGAACTGTTTTTTCTGGAAATATTGTCTCTTTTTTACCTGTACTCACTGAATTACTCATTCAAAATTTTTTCTTCTTTCACATGATTTCAACAGTTTACTCCTGTGTTCCAGAGTAGAAGTCAAGTTCATGTCTATGTCAGAATGACAGGCCAGTTCACACTGAGTAGCCTGTTCCTAGCCCTGNAAAAAAAATCTTTCTGAACTGTTTTTTCTGGAAATATTGTCTCTTTTTTACCTGTACTCACTGAATTACTCATTCAAAATTTTTTCTTCTTTCACATGATTTCAACAGTTTACTCCTGTGTTCCAGAGTAGAAGTCAAGTTCATGTCTATGTCAGAATGACAGGCCAGTTCACACTGAGTAGCCTGTTCCTAGCCCTGCACATGCTAACATTTTGAGGCCATGAAAAATTAACAACAACAAAGCCCTTCTCAGCTACGATTTAACAGTGTGTGGCTGTGTGTGCCCGCATCCACATGCTCCTAAGTGTTGCGTGGCAACACGAAAGGCCGCACCACTGGAGGATCTATAGCGCCCCGAGACCAAGAGTCCCAGGAGCAGGAAGAACACGTCCATATCAGAGGTAGGATTCTGATGAGCTCCACAAAGCACCTGCTTTCCTCTTTCTGTCGTCTCTTATCTTGGCTGCAGAGAAACAGATGCAACCAAGGCAATGAAGGAATGTTCTGTCTTCCAGAGGTACTGTTTGCTTTCTGATAAGCTCCTAAGTGCCCTCAGATGCCCAAAGGGAGAAGGCGAGAGCGTGACAAGGATTTAGAGAGGAAGGAACTGACTCAGGAAGAAGAGACTCATGGAAACTTTAAAATACTGAAAAATATCGTGGGTGTGTGTGCGGGCTCAGTTGGGTCCAACTCTTTGCAGCCCCGTGTGAAATGGAGCAGGACCCTAGGAAATCCACCTAGGGTGGAACCCACCATGCCCCACCCCCATGTTCCCAGCCTGCTTTTTGTCCGTGGAAAACTTTAGTCGAATAATAAGTTTAATCAGAGAAATGAGAACATACAAAGAAAAACAGTAAAAGGAGACCAAACAATCATAATGTAGCCATTAAGCATAGTCAAGGAGTTCCTTGGCTTCTCAAGGGCTATAGGTAATATCCTCAGCCATATCCCATGAGCTGTCTTACAGAGACTGGAACCCCAGGTGGGAGAAATTAACTACACGATGACTAGACCATACCCATGACACAAGCTGCCACAATTCAGACAAATGACCTCAAAGCAATGGGAACAAATGGACTGGAACTGAAGATTAACTGTACTTGAAACGACCAAGATGACACTGGTCAAACCACCGATGACCAGTTTGGAGCTGACTGTCAGAGCTGACTGTGCTGTTTCTGCATGTAGTTCCCCTGACCCCAACCTCTGTCTATAAAATCTCCTGCCCGACTGGTTGCCAGCGGTGGGGGGAAGTTGGCCTTTGGACAGACGTCTGCCACCCCTCCCCTCCAGGGTCAGCATCTGAAAATGAAGCAAATTTCCTTTCCATCAACCTGGCCTGTTAATTGGCTTTTGGGCAGCGAGCAGCTGACCCACACACACCTTCTGGTAACACATGGACTATAGCCTGCCGAGCTCCTCTGTCCATGGCATTCTCCAGGCAAGAATATTGAAGCAGGCTTCCATTTCCTACTCCAGGGAATCTTCCTGATCAAACTCATGTTTCTTGAGTCTCCTGCATTGGAAGGTGGATTCTTTACCACTGAGTCACCAAGGAAGCCTGAAAAATATCATGGTTTTACTCAAAAGCTTCCCTGGTGGCTCACATGGTAGAGTGTCTGCTTGTAATGCAGGAGACCTGGGTTCAAACTCTGGGTCAGGAAGATCCCCTGCAAAAGGAAATGGCACCTCACTCCAATACTCTTGCCTGGAAAATCCCATGGACAGAGGAGCCTGGTGGGCTACAGTCCTGGGGGTCACAAAGAGTCGGACACGACTGAACGACTTTTCTTTACTCAAAAGCAAGCATCCTGAAAGATGCCCTATGGGACTGTAGCCAGAGCTGGCTTGGAATCCAGAACCAGGGTCAAGCTCTCTCAAGTGCCTGCCTGTTTTAGGGGGACCTGGAGAGTGTGAAGGATGAGCAGCGAGGGGTCTGGGGTGGGGGTGTTCCCATGGAACCAGGGGCTGCCCCTCTGCCTCCCACAAACCACAAAGTGCTGAGGGCTGCGTGCCACCCTCCAGGGCCACACAGGAAGACTGCTCGGTGTGGGAGGGCCTCAATCAGTGGGGACGTGGAACCAAGAAACTTCTGGACTCTGGGGTCAGCTCCGTCACCGACAGGCTGGATGACATCAGGCAACCTCCTGCTTTTCTTTCCATCTGTGGTTTCTTCGTTTGGCAGAATAAGAAACAACTTGGTAATAGAATACTGGATAAAATGTGGTCTTCTCCATGGAAACAACCTAAATATCCACTGACAGACGAATAAAGGAGATGTGGTGTGTACAGATGATGTGGGTTTCCTTGAATGAACTCTTTGGCCAACACTCCACCCCCCTACACAAACACATACACAAAGGGGAATATTATTCAGCCATAAAGAGAGTGAGATAATGCTATATGCAGCAACACAGATGGCCCTAGAGATCGTACTAAGTCAAAGACAAATAAGATAATCGTTTCTATGTGTAATCTGAAATATGACACAAATAAACTTATCTATGAAACAGAAACAGACTCAGACACAGAACAGACTTGTGGTTGCCAAGGGGGTAGTGGGGGTAGGGGAGGGACAGATTGGGAGCTCAAGATTAGCAGATGCAAACTATTGTATATAAAATGGATAAACAGCAAGGTCCTACTGTACAGCACAGGGGACTCTATTCAATATTCTGTGATAAACCATCATGGAAAAGAATATAAAAAAGTGTGTGTGTGTGTAAATAAAACTGTGGACTACAAGGAGATCAAACCAGTCAATCCTAAAGGACATCAACTCTGAATATTCACTGGAAGGACTGATGCTGAAGCTGAAGCTCCAATACTTTGGCCACCTGATGCAAAGAGCGAACTCACTGGAAAAGACTCTGATGCTGGGAAAGGTTGAGAGCAGAAGGAGAAGGGGGTGGCAGAGGACGAGATGGTTGGATGACATCAATGACTCAATGGACACAAGTTTGAGCAAACTCTGGGAGACGGTGAAGGACAGGGAAGCCTGGCATGTTGCAGTCCATGGGGGTCACAAAGAGTCAGACATGACTTAGGGACCAAACAACAACAAACTGAAGTGATCAACATTTAAAGTCAACTGTACTTCAACTTTTAAAAATGTGGTCTTCACAGGGTCCTCCTGTAGAGCATGTGGAATTCTGGTCAGTGTTATGTGGCAGCCAGGATGGGAGGGGAGTTTGCGGGAGAATGGATACATGTATATGTATGGCTGGGTTCCTTCACCGTTTACCTGAAACTATCACAATGTTGTTAATCAGTTATACCCTGAAAGAAAAATAAAAAGTTTAAAGTAGGAAAAAAATGTGGCCTTCTGATTACTTGAGGATAGTAATTTTGCCCATGTAGTCTTCTGCGTGTAAATTGCCTGCCCAGGTGTCCAGACAGGTGACAAGGAGATAGGGTGGGGAGAGCCTGGCTACAACAAGCATTCTCTGTCCACGACTGTTCCATGGTGATCGTCAGGGCAATTCGTGCTTGTCTGCTCTGCTTTTAACTGTGCACATAAATCCTTAAGACTCTGGGACAGCAGGGTGCCTGAAGCTCAGGTCTGTGGCTCTCTGCCGGTGAGTCAGACGTAGCTCAGAGACCTGCCCTCCGGTCTGTCAGGCACCGATGCTGTCAGCAGCAAGGATGAGGCCATGAGCCCAGTCCGCCCCTGGAATCCCATCTGCGCCACCTGTGACAGTGTGCCAGTGGTCTGGCATCACCCCCATCACTGAGGACTATATCTGGACCCAGTGGGTCTCGGTCTGGACTAGGATTGAAAAAAATTAACCCATCTGTATGAAATGTATTAATAATATTGAAGAGGTAAAATAGCAAGTGGCTTCCCTGGGGGCTCAATGGTAAGTAATCTGCCTACCAAGCAGGAGGAGTGCGTTTGATCCCTGAGTTCCGACGATCTCCTGGAGGAGGAAATGGCAACCCTCTCCTAAGCCTGCTGCTGCTGCTGCTAAGTCGCTTCAGTCGTGTCCAACTCTGTGCGACCCCAGAGACGGCAGCCCACCAGGCTCCCCCATCCCTGGGATTCTCCAGGCAAGAACACTGGAGTGGGTTGCCATTTCCTTTTCCAATGCAGGAAAGTGAACAGTGAAAGTGAAGTCGCTCAGTCGTGTCCGACTCTTAGCGACCCCATGGACTGCAGCCCGCCAGGCTCCTCTGTCCATGGGATTTTCCAGGCAAGAGTACTGGAGTGGGGTGCCACTGACTTCTCCTCTCCTAAGCCTAGAATACTCCAATATTCTTATCTGGGAAATCCCACGGACAAAGGAGCCTGGCAGGCTACAGTTCATGGGGTTGCAAAGGATTCTTCAGGCAAGAATACTGGAGTGGGTTGCCGTGCCCTCCTCCAGGGGACTGAACCCACGTCTCTTATGTCTCCTGCAATGGCAGGCGGATTCTTTACCACGAGTGCCACCGTCACAAGATAAAATGACAAAAAAGTAGGGACTTCCCTGGTGGTTCAGCAGTTAAGACTCCAGCCTTCCACTACAGGGGACACAGGTTTGATCCCTGGTCAGGGAACCAAGATCTCACATGACCCACAGCTTGGCTCAAAAAATGAATTAATTATAAACAGTGTTTATAATAGCAGGACATGGAAGCAACCTAGATGTTCATCAGCAGAAGAATGGATAAGAAAGCTGTGGTACGTATACACAATGGAGTATTACTCAGCTGTTAAAAAGAATACATTTGAATCAGTTCTAATGAGGTGGATGAAACTGGAGCCTATTACACAGAGTGAAGTAAGCCAGAAAGAAAATCACCAATACAGTATACTAACACATATATATGGAATTTAGAAAGATGGTAACATTAACCCTGTATGCGAGATGGCAAAAGAGACACAGATGTATAGAACAGTCATTTGGATTCTGTGGGAGAGGGCGAGGGTGGGATGATTTGGGAGAATGGCATTGAAACATGTATAATATCATATATGAAATGAATCGCCAGTCCAGTTTCGATGCATGATACAGAGTGCTTAGGGCTGGTGCACTGGGACGACCCAGAGGGATGGTACGGGGAGGGAGGAGGGAGTAGGGTTCAGGATGGGGAACACGTGTATACTTGTGGCAGATTCATGTTGATGTATGGCAAAACCAATACAATACTGAAAGTAAATAAATAAATGAATAAACTTGAAAACCATCTTATAAAAAAATTAAATTAAAATAAATCAAAAATAAGAAAAAGTAGTCCAAAATGCTTTATAAATCAAGGTCTATGGCAGTGCTTCTCAGATGCCCATGGACACCCACATCACCGGAAATCTTGTTAAAGTACAGTTCTGAGCAGGTGGGTCTGGGTGGGGCTGAGGTTGTATGTTTCTAGGCAGTGCCCCATGGTATGAAGCTGCAGGTGTATGAAGATTGCTGGGCATGAGTGGTGGGAGGGATGCTAAGTGTCACCTGCTTCTACCAAAAGCAGGCGGACACCGGGACTCCTTGGTCTGGGACCCCAGGCTATGCCTCAGACCAATGGTATTAACATTAATTGCCCTCTGGGGCTGGGCCCTGCCTGACTCTACCACCCCTTCCCCTGGAAGGAGTGATTCCCATGCACCCAGAACCACTGCTAGGGGAGAACCCCTGCTCTGGAGCCTGAATGCCACCCACAGTATCTCAGACAGTGCCGTCCGTCTCCATGGAGACAGGACGCACTTACTCTCTCTGGCAGCCTCTGCTAGATCCNCTTTATAAATCAAGGTCTATGGCAGTGCTTCTCAGATGCCCATGGACACCCACATCACCGGAAATCTTGTTAAAGTACAGTTCTGAGCAGGTGGGTCTGGGTGGGGCTGAGGTTGTATGTTTCTAGGCAGTGCCCCATGGTATGAAGCTGCAGGTGTATGAAGATTGCTGGGCATGAGTGGTGGGAGGGATGCTAAGTGTCACCTGCTTCTACCAAAAGCAGGCGGACACCGGGACTCCTTGGTCTGGGACCCCAGGCTATGCCTCAGACCAATGGTATTAACATTAATTGCCCTCTGGGGCTGGGCCCTGCCTGACTCTACCACCCCTTCCCCTGGAAGGAGTGATTCCCATGCACCCAGAACCACTGCTAGGGGAGAACCCCTGCTCTGGAGCCTGAATGCCACCCACAGTATCTCAGACAGTGCCGTCCGTCTCCATGGAGACAGGACGCACTTACTCTCTCTGGCAGCCTCTGCTAGATCCGGTTAGTTGCACTTACTAGAAAATTCTTCCTGTTAAGCCAAAATACCTGTCTCTCCAGGCCCCGGGCCTTCTACTCATTAATTCTATGTGTTCAAGAGCGACATAGAATGATAGCCCTCAGATCACACTATTATGTTTTAAATTGAGCTGAAACTCACTTAACTTCATTTAAACATGCTCCACAACATTGTGAACAATTCAATATCATCAAAGAAGCAAATTATTCCTCTCTACCCATACGTGCCCCAGAGATATTTTCTATTGACTTCCATAAAAAGATTTAGAGGGCATTTGCCCTCTAAATAATTCCCAATCCCTTCCTTTAAAAAAAAAAAATCAATGGTGAGCATTTAAAACCCAGGTTACATCATTTGAACTCAGAAAAATTTCAAACAAGTAAACACAGATCGAGGATCAACAAAAATCAACACCAACAAGATGAGCAAAGATTTCTCGCAAACAAAGCAAGGCAGTTACCTTGACACTGTTAGTGGATCACCGAAGGAGCCTAACGCACATTTCAGACGATGTTTAAAGCACGTGATCGTTAAAGACGTGAAGCAGCCAAATCTGTTCCTTTCTTTTTTTACAGTTTTGTAGGTAGCTTTTTTTATTTTTATTTTTTCCAGTAGCTGGTGGCTATGGATCTTTCTCTTGTTTTCACCCAAAGCTGGAAAGATGAGCTACTAATTTTCTGGGTTCTCAGCTATTTTCAAAGCATGCCCATTTTGTCATAGGTGACCCATCTCCTCTCGGCCTGCGGAACACTTGAGCAGGCATCAGCATCAGAAAAGCTGCCTCTCTTGCTCCCATCTCCTAGCTGAGCTCCTGGGACAGTCCTCTAGAGTCTCTGTTCCTCCTGATCAGCCTTCCTTAGCATCTGGAGACCAGTGGCCACTGACCCCTGCACAGCCACTTGCTCTCAGCTGGTTCCTGGAGATGGTCCTCTGGGGCTGCCCATCTCAGCTGCTGCCAGAGAACCTTCCACGGACGCCAGGTAACTCTGAATCATCACTGCATTTTGCAATCTGTGTAGGAGTCCAGAGGGCCCTCCATGCACAGCGTTTCTGGACTTAGCTGTACCACCGGTTAACCGACAAGTTCTAAAGTACCCTGGCTATAAGAGTTTTCACATTTCTCTGGCTTTCAGCCACATTTAATAAATCCATTTTCCTTGGTCTCTGGTATTGTCCCAAGGTTCTTCCATGGTGGTTCATGGGGCAAAATCAGGAGGGTCCATCTACTGAAGAGAAAGCTGAATTTAAGTAAACTGAAGGCACTCCCTAAGACATGTTAGGAAGACGCAGAGCCAAGGCTCATGACACAGTCACCACTGAAGGCTGGAGTGATGGTCACAGGGTGTAGAAGCGTCAGGAGACGTGGCTCCATGTGAAACGGTGAGACGGTGCTGGTAGCTGTTCTTTTTTTTTTTTGCTCTATTTTTATTTTTTTTAATTTTTTATTTTTTTCCATCTCAGGTGTACATGAGTTCCCAATCTTGAAGCCCCCCCTTGCCACCTCCCACTCCATATCAACTCTCTGGATCATCCCCGTGCACCAGCGGTAGCTGTTCTTAAATGAGAAGCTGGGAAGGCTCGGGGCTGCAGGGCCCCTCCCAGGGCCAGGGAGGCTGATGGGTTTTTGCGGGCNTTCCCAATCTTGAAGCCCCCCCTCGCCACCTCCCACTCCATATCAACTCTCTGGATCATCCCCGTGCACCAGCGGTAGCTGTTCTTAAATGAGAAGCTGGGAAGGCTCGGGGCTGCAGGGCCCCTCCCAGGGCCAGGGAGGCTGATGGGTTTTTGCGGGCCAGCCCTTGCAAAGCTCAGCTACATAGGAGAACAACCCTCAGAGCCAAACTGGTCCAGAAAGTTCTCTCGTTTTATCCTTTTTGTATGGAGCAATTCCCACAGTGATCGCACACCTTCCTGTGGGCCTACAAGGAACGAAGTGAACATACCTGTGACCTCTACCTGGTGGCCCAGGGTCATCAAGATGATCGCGACAAGGGATATTCTGGGAGCAGGCTCCTGGCTGGTGACTGAGTACAAAGTCAAATGTCCCTGGCACACCAAGCCTCTTTATTCTGCCATCAGCTTCTCTGGTCCCTGGGCCCCTGCCCACCTTNAGGTTCAGAAGGAAGAGGCCAGGCCAATACCTGATTCCATGTGTCACGAGGACTCAGCAGAAAGGAGGGAAGCCTCAGACACCCCTGCTGACCACGTACATGTCCAGAGCAGTGGAGACACCCCTAGTGGCCAGCCTGGGACCACACACTTCTCCAGGTAGCACATTCTGGTCCGGCAAAAATGGTACCAGCCATGTGCGTGCACGCTCAGTCCTGTCAGTCACGTCTGACTCTTTGCAAGCCCATGACTGTAGCCCTCCAGGCTCCTCTGTCCATGGGATTCTCCAGGCAAGAATACTGGAGTGGGTTGCCATGCCCTCCTCCAGGGGATCTTTTGGTTCAAAAACTTCCACTGTACCAACTGCCCTGGCAAAATGCCAAAAAGCACACCTGTGGCTCCAGTATATCACTACAAGGACCAGATACCCAGATGATATCAGTGGGCTGGCGATGTCCAGCTGACCCCAAAGGAGGCCTCTCCCCCGAGGTCAGCATCCCTCAGCCGGGCCCACTCTGATTCCATCACACACAATCAGTATGGCAAATGCAGCGAAAGGCAAATGATTCGATTCGCCAGAGTGTCACTGGAAAACAGGATTTATAGCATCATTGATGCTAAAAATAGCTCGAGCGCCCTCACTCCTGAACTTTCTGCACTTCACATGGTTTTAGTCCGTCTCCATTTCCTTCTGTGGTAACATCATGCGGTGTGAAATGCGTTTTCTGCAGTCTTTGACTCCATGTGGGTGTTTTTCCCTGCATCCGTCTTCCTTTGTGTTACTTCAAGGGAAAAACAGCCCTGAGAGAGCTTTTGTGCCGTGTGCTATTGTTCTGTATTTAAGTAAAAAAAAAAAAAAAGTACATGCTGCTTCAATGGGGCCTTAAGACCAGGCCAATTGGCAAATTCCCTAAGCTTTAAATCTTTGTTAAAATGCCAAAGTGACCCCCGGTCTACAAAGCTAGCAGAACACAGCCCTGCCCACACTTCCAAGTCACAACAAGTGTAGACACTTCCAGGGGTCCCACAGGCCTGAGTCTGTCCAGCCTCGAGAAAGGGGCTACCCCTGGTCACCCTTCTGAGAACCCACGTAATGAGGTTTTGTAACCACGCCTGCGTGATCCCCCCAATGTTGTGAGTGTGTGATCTCCAGCTTTCTTTCCAATTGTGGTGAAATGTACATAACATGGGGCTTCCCTGCTGGTTCAGCGGTAAAGAATCTGCCTGCAGGGCCAGAAGCACAGGAGATGTGGGTTCCATCTCTGGGTCGAGAAGACCCCCTGGAGGAGGGCATGGCAGCCCACTCCAGCATTCTTGCCTGGAGGATCCCCATGGACAGAGGAGCCTGGCAGGCTACAGTCCACAGGGCTCCAAAGTCAGGTCAGATACAACTGAAGTGACTGAGGACACACGCATGCATATAGAACATAAAATTTACCACCCTAACCTTCAAGTGCGTAGTCCAGTGGCATTAAACACACTCACGATGGTGCGTCACCATCACCACCAACCATCTCCAGCATTGTTTCAGCGCCCAAAGCTGAAACTCTGCAGCCACTAAGCGTGAATCCTCCACCCCTCCCCCCGTCAGCCACGGGCAGGCACCACTGTATCTTCTGTCTCTGCGAATCTGACAAACTTAGGAACCTCATGGAAGTGAGATTGTGCAACACTGTCCCACTGAGTCTGGCTTCTCTCACTCGGCACAGTGTCTTCATGGTTCATCTCAGCTGCGGCACGTGTCAGAATTTCCCTCCTTTTCATGGCTGCATAATATTCCCATGCAGGCAGGCACAAAGAAGAGACTTTTGGACTCAGAGGGAGGAGAAGAGGGTGGGATGACTTGAGAGGAGAGCACTGAGATATATACATTACCCATGTGAAACAGACAGCCAGTGAGCGTTTGACGTATGACACAGGGCACCCTGCGACGACCTGGAGGAATACGGTGGGGAGGGAAGCGGGGGCGAGGGTTCAGGCGGAGGGGACACATGTATACCTACAGCCGATTCATATGAGGGATGGAAAAACCATCGCGATATTGCAATTATCCTCCAATTAAAATAAATAAATAAATTAAAAAAATATTCCATGTATCTGACACACGTGCTGAAGTTTTAGATTCTACAAATGATGAAAAGAATTCTTTTCAACCTGCCAACATGTCTAGGATTCCATACTCAGTCTCAATAGCTACAATTTTAATAGACAAATTATCCAGCAGAAGGCTCCGCACACAGCCATAAGGGCCCATCCACTCTGCACCCCCGCCCTCCCTGGGGCCATGGCCTGGAACCTGGTATTAGAGCAACTGAAATTCTAGGTTAGGAGCCAGTCTGTGGTTCTGGGCATTCTCTGCCTTGCCCACACCACAGGACTGTGAGAAAGCTTGCAGAAAACTGATGTCTTACTTCATTCTTATCTTTGAAGATGATGATTGCTGCATAAGAATTCCCAGTTTCCCTGGTGAAGCAGAGACCATGTCTCCAGCCTGGGTGAGGCAAAGTGGGAGACGATGGGACCTGTCCACCTCCTCCTTGGGCCGAACAGCTGGACGGCGGATGTGGCATCTGGGGCAGACCAGATGGTGAGCCTCGGCCTTCACAGAACGCTGATTAACTGTATACGGTTCTACGCCCAGACATCTTGGGCCGCCCTCCGCTAAAGTCAACTAAAACGAAGGATAAAAGAAGGATTTAAGAAAATATCACAGAACCGATAAGACAGCAGGAGTCTGTGCAGACCGAACACATGTGGAGGCAGGGGTCCTGGGAGTAAATGAGGCTGAAGCTAGGTTCTCCCAGGAGGCGAACCCGGGCGACGTGGAGCGTTGAGGCGATGCCGTGCAGGTCGAGACAGAAGGACAGCGGCACCCTGTCCATGTTGGGACCCACTAGGAGACCCTTACGTAAAGCTTGATCTCAAAGCAGGGCTCTAATCTGCGTGGATGGGAACAAGAGGGATTACACAGAATGGACAAGAAGGCTTCCTTTTTCAGCGCCAAGGAGAAAAATAATCTCTCTCGAACAGTCATAACCAGGAGACGACCTTCAAACAGATTTCAGGCCCTGTGTGGTTTGAAAATCCCCAAGAGAGAATTTCAAGTGGTTTCAGGTTGACAGGACTCGTGTACCGAGTATAACAAACACAAATCCTCTTTAGAGAAAAGTAACTTTAACTCAAGCTTCAACAACATTTCACAGATCAAGCTCCAAGAAATATAAACCCAGTCGAAACTCACAAAGTGTGCAAGGAAAAAGGCCACTTGTAGAAACAATAACCAGCAAAGTCAGATATATCAAAATGATTTCAGATATAGGAGAATTTCAGTGCTCCTAACAGAAGATTTTGGGCTTCGCTGGTGGCTCAGATAATAAAGCATCTGCCTGCAATGCAGGAGACCTGGGTTCGATCCCTGGGTTAGGAAGATCCCCTGGAGAAGGAAATGGCAACCCACTCCTGTCAGTACTCTTGCCTGGAGAATTCCATGGACAGAGGAGCCTTGCGGGCTATAGTCCTTGAGGTGGCAAAGACTTGGACTCGACTGAATGACTAACACTTCCACTTGCAACAGAAGATTTGGAACAATGATTTCAAATAGAACCCATTGTAGAGTGACTAGATACCACACTGGTTAAAAAATGACTACCTCTGTAAACCTGATGTTACCAAGAGAACAAGCACTGTTTTCGTCACTCAGCTCCCTCAAAGCAAACAAGAAACCGTATCAAAGCTACACCAACCAAAATGATGACTGAGAGCCTAGAAGACAGACATATTTCATCCAGAATCCTGATGGATGATGACTTATTGCTGTCTAGAACATACATAGCACGGGAGCAAGAATCTTTGTTTTCTTTGTCCATGAATCAGTGTCTGGCACATTTTGGCACTCTGTTCATATGTTTGAATGATGGGATGCTTGTGCTCAGTTGCTCAGTCGGGTCTGACTCTCCTGCAACCCCATGGACTGTAGCCCACCAGGCTCCTCTGTCCATGGGATTTCCCAGGCAAGAATACTGGAGTGGGTTGCCATTTCCTTCTCCAGGGGATCTCCCCAACCTAAGGATCAAAACTGAGCCTCCTACGGCTCCTTCATTGGCAGACAGACTCTTTTACCACTGAGCCACCTGAGAAGCCCAAACAACGGGGGACAGATGTGAACGAAAAACGATACCTTATCACCTGGTGTCCTCTTGCCTCCTCTTGGGGCACTGTGACGACCCTGCACATTTTGTGGGGTATGTCCTATCTGGCAAGTGAGTAGCCTTGTCATCCTGCCTGTAAGCTCAGACATGATTTTCAAAAAGAAAGCACACAGCATCTGTGTTCATCTCAGTGTGCCAAGTTAACTCTGAGACTGCTGGACAAAGAGATTCCTTGATGGAAGTATCTGGGACCTGTGAACGGGGGTAAATTTTGCTGGGAAAGCAGAAAGTAGGCTGGGTACAGGGAAAATGAACGCAGCTCCACTTGCCTAGTGTTTTTCTTCCAGGGAGGGGAATGAAATCACACAGTAAACAAGTGACTCATGAGTGGCCTACTCTTGACAAACTGGAGCATCCAAGGAGAAAAGCAGATGATGGGCAAGAATACTTTGCACTGACCAACTGTTCTCTTGCCTCCTTTCTGGCCTCAACTCCTTTGTTATGCTGCTCACTCCAGGTCCAAAATTCTAGCCCCAACTGATGGCAGAGCTCGCTTCCAGCTGAGTGTATATTTAGACAGCAGGAAATGAGGAGAGAAATGGTCCATTCACAAGGTGAAGAACCGAATATGAATGTGGATGGGGGTGTAGACGGAACACTGGGGAGTTAGGCTGGGGGTGGAGCTGGAGTCAAAGTCAGTGAAGAAGCAGGAATAAGCAGTTATCAGGCCCAGAGTCCAGGCAAGAACTTGGGAAGGTCCAGAAGTCTAGCTGGAGGCAGCTCAAGGTCCGCCTCTGCAGCTCCATGTCTGGCGTTTCAAAACTGACAAAGTCTTGGTCCAAACGGGAGATTCCTTACTCCCCCAGATGCCAGTGGCCCTTCCTGGACAGACAGCCCTTGGTCGGCTGAGTCAAGCGGAAGCATGACTTGGAGCACGCTCGTTGAAGGGTCGGTCAACAGCAACAAGATCCTGGAACGGCCTCCTTTCTAAATTCTTCTCTGAGACAGGGTCTAAGAGTTGGGGTTTTGACTAAGGCTCATCTGTTTGAGAGCTCCCCTTCTGATGGTAACTGGTGTCACAGTGGTGATCTGTGTGACCAGGTTACCTGAGCCAAGCAGAAAGGTTATACAAAGTAGAATAGATCAGTGGTTCCTGGTTGGGGAACCACGTGAATCATGTGAGCTGCCCAGAGGTCAAGAGCAGGTACCACCCTGAGAAGACAGGGGACCAGACTGTGTCCCCAGGACAGAGGGGAGTTTGAAAGCATCCAAAAGATCCCAGCTTGGGCAAACAGCACAGCACAGATCCTCTCAGGGACTGCCAACACCTTGGCACAAAGAACAGGCTTTGTATTAAGTGCAAGGTTCGTGTGTGTGTGTGTGTGTGTGTGTGTGTATCCTGCTTCAACTAATTACTCCAAATTAGCAGTTTTCAAAGAGGAGATCAATGACCCCTTGGGTGCTCATGATCTTTTCAAGGGATCCACATAGTCAAACCCTTTCATGACAAACCTAGACAGCATATTAAAAATCAGAGACATTACTTTGCCGAAAAAGGTCGTTATAGTCAAAGCTACAGTTTTTCCAGTAGTCATGTATGAGTGTGAGTGTTGGACCATACAGAAGGCTGAGCACCAAAGAACTGATGCTTTTGAACTGTGGTGCTGGAAAAGACTCTTGACAGTCCTTTGGACAGTAAGGAGATGAAAGCAGTCAATCCTAAAGGAAATCAACCCTGAATATTCACTGGAAGGACTGATGCTGAAGCTGAAGCTCCAGACCTTTGCGAAGAGTCAACTCATTGGAAAAGACCCTGATGCTTGGAAAGACAGAGGGCAGGAGGAGAAGGGGGTAACAAAGGATGAGATGGTTGGGTGGCATCATCGACTCAATAAACATGAGTCTGAGCAAATTCCAGGAGATAGTGAAGGACAGGGAAGCCTGGTGAGCTACAGGCCATGGGGTCGCAAAGATTCAGGCACAACTTAGCAACTACTGAACAACAACAACAGAGTCAAAGCTATTTTATAATAATACACACACATTAATTGTCTTTTTCAATATCATTTTCTTAAGAGTGTGCCACGGACTCTCTCAAACCATATTAACAGCTGATACCTCCTTCTAGTAAGCTGGACAATAAAAAGATTTGCAAAAGCTCAAACAATATCACTCTTCTTACTCAATTATATCATTTTGGGAAACATAATTACCTTATTCTTATGTTATAATGCAATGCATATTTATCACTGCTATTTTTAACTGAGTTAAAAATTATTTAAAATTTTTCTCAGTTTTAATTTCCAAGATGGTAAATATCCATGGATTCAAGCCATATAAACAGAAACTCTGGGATGCTCACTAGTTTTTAAGAATGCTCCATAAATCTGAGAACCGCTACTGTATATTTTCACTAAATCCTGGTTACAAGCCCTGACAGTTACCTGAAATAGCCATCTCTTTACAACACAAGGTAGTGCTGTGCTACCTTTTTAGACTATGCAGATGAATGAGCAATATAAATGGCTCAGCAACCATTTTTCAATGTCATTTTCCTTCTGTCTCAGAAATGGCTCCATAATTTTAAAGCCAGACACTTCACATCTGTGTTCTAAAGCAGGGTTCTCATGGAATTATTTATTCCAGGGAGCTGTTGGCTGGTCATATGGGAGCATGATTCTCAACTCATCACCATCAGATGCTGTACAGGCTTTATTTATATCTTCCTAGGAAGCAGATAATCTTACTAGATCACAGTATTTTGGGAAATACCAAGGAGATTTATGAGCAGTTCAGATATACCCCTAATATGTTATCTTGATGGGCTACTGGCTCTAGGATTTAAGGTAACTTGATCATTACTCAGACAACAACCACAAAATGTTAAGTTGACATTCAGAGAAGCTCTCATTCTTCTTCTCATATTTTATTAGGCATAAAAACTACCCACAAATCAACAAGCCTGAAAAGATAAAAGGTATTTCATATGTGCCCTGAATTATTCATAACTTCCAAAGAAATATGATGCTAAGTCATAATAATATAAGAAGCAAATTCCCACTAAAAGCATCTAGCTTCTGATACTTCAAGTGCAAAACATATCCCTTCTTGACAACATCTCGGCAAAGCGTTTTCACAAGACTAGTCTTAATGCAGCAGAAGTATTTTAATTCATTCATTTCAGGCAATTCCTCACTGCTGTGTTGTGTCCCATTTAGATTAGGGAGTGTGACAAATTAAGATGTGCTTTGGGTCCAGAGTGTGTCTTCAGGAAGGGTAAAGTCTGTGAGAGAGATGCAAGCAGTGACGACATTACAAAACGAAATCTCGGGAGGTCTGCAAGGATTAGATCCTTGCATGCATGCTCTTCCTTCAGCTGTGTCTGACTCTTTGCAACCCTGTGAACTGTAGCCCACCAGGCTCCTCTGTCCTTGGAATTTTCCAGGCAAGAATACTGGAGCGGGTTGCCATTTCCTCCTCTGGGGATCTCCCCAACCCAGGGATTAAACCTATGTCTCCTGAGTCTCCTGCATTGGGAGGTGGGTTCTTTACCAACTGTGCCACTCGGGAAGCCCCAAAACCAGGAGGGTGAGCTGTTACCACCCTCCCAGTATTAGCAAAAGCCACTAGAGCTCACAGCTATGTGAATTCTTTCTACCTGCCAGAGTCTCTCCCTCTGAGACACAATGAGTAACCCAGGAAGGGGCTTGTGGGTAAACACATGGGGTTTTCATCAAACCAACCCACCAACAAACCTATGAACCCACCAACCTAGCTATCAACCAACCCACCCATCAACCAACCCAGCCATCAACCCACTCAGCTATCAACCAACCCACCCAGTTATCAGTCAACCCACTCACCAACTAACCCACCCAGCCATCATCCAACCAACAGACCAACCCACCAACCAACCCATCAACCAACCCATCAACCAACCAACCAGTGGTGGTTGCTTCCTGCATGAATAAGACCAGTGTGGCTGACTAGCAAAGTCACATGACTGCGTTCTTTGTGCTAAGTGTCTGTGAGCTACAGATGAGTCGCTCCTGCTCCCCACTCTTGTTTTGGGTGTGTATATGTGTGCTATTTCAGGGTATGCTTTCAGAGGCATCAGGACAACCAGGCGTGCTCTGAATGGGCCAATGTCCCAGCTAGAGAAGTGAGTGTTAAACAGGTCCTTCCTCGATAGAGAGGACGCCACCCCATCCCAAGGCCCAGCTGACTCCCACTCCCACCATGACCCAGTAATACCGTCTCACTGGCAACTCAACAAGTAGCTGTTACTAGTTACTAATGCTGCTAACAGGCAGCGTTAGGAGAAAGTCATGTGGGGCCCAGACAGCAGCCTTTTCTTGAGTGGTGCAGAGAGAAAATTGGATCTGTACACAGCGACTCCCATAAAGGGAGGCTCCCAAGAAGGGTGAATGAGGCACTGCCTGCAACTTTCCCCACAGATCTCCCAGCCAAACGAATACACTTAGAAACCAGACCCTACACACAGTTCAGGTGGCATGCCCAGAAGCAGTGACTCTGTGACTTGCTGAAAAAAGAATGACGTGAAAGAAAGTATTAGTTGCTCAGCTGTGTTTGACTCTTTGTGACTCCATGGACTATAGCCTGCCAGGTTCCCCTGTCCAGGGGGATTCTCCAGGCAAGAATACTGGAGTGGGTTGCCATGCCCTTCTCCAGGGGATTTTCCCAACCCAGGGATTGAACTCAGGTCTCCTACAATGCAGGCAGATTTGTTACTGACTGAGCCACTAGGGGAAAAAAGGATGCCTGTGGACAATGTAAAATATCTCAGCAAAACAGGAAACCCTCCCTCCTAGTCTCCCGAGGATTCAGGAGGGTCACGATAAGGACATGTTGGAATAGTTGATCACTGGGCCATGGGCTGCATCCCCAGGACCCCCTCCACCACCACGCATTCTCCATGGACCACTGTCTGGCCACAGCACCGGCCATAGCCTTCCAGCCAGGCTGCCAGCTTGCTAGGCTGCAGTTAATGCCAGTCCTTGGTTTTTAAAGTGAAATTTAACTTAAGAGGAGCTGGAAGTTCTTGATTTTACTTTTCAGACAAAAGTCAACCTTAAAAGAAGCCCCACGAACATCAGTCAAACAAGCTGTTTCTGATTTAGAGACAAAAATAACTCCATAAACATTAGCAAAAATGCCAAAACAAACAGCATCTGTCTCTGTTGGGATGACTGAACTTAGTGCATGAAAAGCCAGCTCCCTGCCTGTGGTCTGAGGAGCAAGTCTTGGGTGACAAAACCACCATGTGTTTGCGAGTTAAGTATGTATGCAGTGGGAGTTCTGACACTGGCCTCCCACGGTTGGCAGGCACCCTGCTTCCAGTATCTTCCCTTCACCCTCTGATGGGTGGTGGCAAAGTCATGATTAGAATCTTCTTATTAGGGATTCTTTATCTACATTCTGCTTTTCAGTAATCCCTTGTCAAGCTTAATTTTAAGAAAATGTGTTTTTTCACAGCAATCATTTTAGGTACTGCATATATTTACATTTGTTGTTATTTTTCAGCCACTAAGTTGTGTCCAACTCTTTGCAACCCCATGGACAGCAGCAAGCCTGGCTCCTCTGTCCTCTACTGTCTACTGAAGTTTGCTCAGATTCATGTCCATGGAGTCAGGGATGTTATCTAATCATCTCATCCTCTGCCACCCCGTTCTCCTTTTTAGTTTTTAAATTTATTTCCTCTTCTCCTTTTGCCTTCAATCTTTCCCAGCATCAGAGTCTTCTTCAATGAGTTGGCTCTTTGCATCAGGTGCCTGAAGTACTGGAGCTTCAGCTTCAGCATCAGTCCTTCCAATGAATATTCAGGGTTGACTGCTTTTAGTATTGACTGGTTTGATCTCCTGGCTGTCCAAGGGACTCTCAAGAGTCTTCTCCAGCACAACAGTTTGAAAGCATCAATTCTTTGGCACTCAGCTTTCTTTATGGTCCAACTCTCACATCCATACGTGACCACTGGAAAAACCATAGCTTTGACTATATGGACTTTTGTCAGCAGAGTGATGCCTCTACTTTTTAATACACTGTGTAGGTTTGTCATAGCTTTTCTTCCAAGGAGCAAGCTTCTTTTAATTTTGTGGCTGCAGTCACCATCCACAGTGATTTTGGAGCCCAAGAAAATAAAACCTATCATTGCTTCCACTTTTTTCCCTTTCTATATGTATGCACACGTGTACACAGACACACATACATTCTCTTTTCCCCCTTAATACGTATATAGTTCAGTATGGAACCCTTAACACACAAAATGTGACAACTACTGTGCACGCCTTCCCTGGTCTCTGGGGGTCAGGTTGTCACCAGTAACTGCAGGGGAGGAAATCTGTTTACGCTCCTCTTTCTTGATAAATGGATCAAAGGCCAGTTCAGAAAACAGGCGCCTGGGCTTTGAAACATGTTGTGAAAATGCCAAGCGCTTGCCCAGAGCTACAGAGAGAAAGAGGCAGATTGAAGCCTGAGGGAGACGCTGAGGCAACCAGAAGCCGGGATTCAAGGCCTACCCATGAGGCCCTCGGACGGCCAGAATTCCTGAGTCTCGGGCCCACCGCTCCAGCCCAGGCCTCTCGCCTGAGTCCCAGGCTCCTCCTCCCCTGGTTCCCAGACCCAGACAGGGACCTGCGGGTGATCTTCCTGCTCAAGGCGGCCCCTCGCCTGCCTCCTCCCCTCCCTCCCTCCTTCCTTCTTTCTTCCTTTATTGAATTTGTTACAACATTGCTTCTGTTTTATGTTTTGGGTATTTTTGACCCCAACGCAATGTGGGCTCTTGGCTCCCCAAGCAGGGATGGAACCCGTACCTCCTGCATGGGAAGGCAAAGTCTTAACCCCTGAACTGCCAGGGAACTCCCCCCATCTTTCCTATTCCAGGAAAGGGTACCTCCATTCTCCCCCTGGGTCACTCCCCATATCCACCATCAGCTGTCAGTTCTAGCTTTAAAATCTTCCTTCCACCCATCTGCATTTTCTGCCTGTACTGTCATGATCTTGCTGGAGCCCCCAGACTGAGTGACAGTCGAGTCTTCCCCAGGGCTGCCCCAATTCTCTTTTCTGTCCCTTCACAGCAGCCCTCAAAGGCCACCACAGTAATATTTTTTAAAATGCCCATTGGATCAGGCCAATCTGTGGCTCAGGGCCCTTCAGTGGGATGCTCTTGGCTTAGAGGAAGCAGAGAAANTCATGATCTCGCTGGAGCCCCCAGACTGAGTGACAGTCGAGTCTTCCCCAGGGCTGCCCCAATTCTCTTTTCTGTCCCTTCACAGCAGCCCTCAAAGGCCACCACAGTAATATTTTTTAAAATGCCCATTGGATCAGGCCAATCTGTGGCTCAGGGCCCTTCAGTGGGATGCTCTTGGCTTAGAGGAAGCAGAGAAAGGATGAGGTGGGCCTGCAACAGCTTATCCTGCCAGAAAGTAAGACGTACTCAAGATCGATGGGGACACGTGCAAAACCACCTCCAGAGGTTCTGGATCAAACCTGTGGGCAATATGAAAAACCAAACTGTAATTTATTGGGACTTCCCTGGTGGTGGTCCAGTGGCTAAGACTCTGCACTCCCAAGGCAGAGGGGGCCCAAGTTCAATCCCTGGTCAGGAAGCTAGATCCCACATGCCACAAGAGTTCACAAGCTGCAACCAGAGATCCTGAGTGTGGCAATGAAGATCTCAAGTGCCACGGCAGACCCCCAGTGCAGCTGGATACATAAATACATTTTTATAAAAATAATTGTGACCCAGTGCTCTGTGACAACCTAGAGGGCTAGGATTGTGAGGGGGGGGTGGATGGGAGGGATGCTCAGGAGGGAGGGGATATATATATACACTTATGGTTGATTCATTTTGTTGAACAGTAGAAACCAATGCAACGTTGTAAAGCTATTATCCTCCAATAAAAAATAAAAAAATGTACATACAGCACATATAAAGGCCAATGCTACATTAAAAAAAAAAAACTGACTTACTGAGTAAAATAGGAATCCCTGAAATCTTACTGATTCAAAGGAATGAATGAATGAGTGAATAGGGAGAAGAAAAGTTCCCCATCCAAGAAGACTGCCAACTCCTACCACTCCCAGGTGGCTCAGTGGTAAAGAACCCACCTGCCAATGCAGAAGACATAAGAGACGTGGGTTTGAGCCCTGAGTCTGGAAGATGCCCCTAGAGGAGGGCATGGCAACCCACTCCAGTATTCTTGCCTGGAGAATCCCATAGACAGAGGAGCCTGGCAGGTTACGGTCCATGGGGTCACAAACAGTCGGACACAACGGAAGTGACTCAGCACACGTGTATGATATCAGTAATTAGGACTCTTCACAGTAGAGAGAAGGTGGCTTAAAAATTAGCAAAGACTAATTAATTTTACATAAGAGTCACCCTGGGGNTCCCATAGACAGAGGAGCCTGGCAGGTTACGGTCCATGCGGTCACAAACAGTCGGACACAACGGAAGTGACTCAGCACACGTGTATGATATCAGTAATTAGGACTCTTCACAGTAGAGAGAAGGTGGCTTAAAAATTAGCAAAGACTAATTAATTTTACATAAGAGTCACCCTGGGGCCTCCTGTGAGAGCTGATGTTAATGATGTATTTTCTGTAATTAATTTTTATGGGCATCCTGGGGTTCCCATCACCTTCTCTAGAATGACTCCTTGATTCTGGAGCCTCTCTCTTCCATTCAGCTACCCTCATCAGGTCAGCCTTCCCCCCAGACGAAGGGAGAACAGAGAGAACCAGAAACAGCTGCCTACATAGTTAAACCTTAGTGTGACCACAGTTTCTTTGCTCAGAGAGAAAATTAAGTAATTAACACATGCAAAAGCATATTTTGGAAATAGGAGGTTTTTCTCTGTATTTAAAAAAAAGTCTAAAGGGGAGGACAAAATGGAGATGGACAGTATTTAACAAACAGAAAGGCAAGAGATCCAAGTTCAAGTTGAAAGACTACCACCACTTGGTAGCCCAGAAGATCATGTTCTCTCTCCAGATCTCTTTCTTTCAGTTCAGTTCAGTCGCTCAGTCGTGTCCAACTCTTTGCAACCCCATGAATCGCAGCACGCCAGGCCTCCCTGTCCATCACCAACTCCCGGAGTTCACTGAGACTCACGCCCATCAAGTCAGTGATGCCATCCAGCCATCTCATCCTCTGCCGTCCCCTTCTCCTCCTGCCCCCAATCCCTCCCAGCATCAGGGTCTTTTCCAATGAGTCAACCCTTCGCATGAGGTGGCCAAAGTATTGGAGTTTCAGCTTCAGCATCATTCCTTCCAAAGAAATCCCAGGGCTGATCTCCTTCAGGATGGAGGTCCCAGGTTGGATCTCCTTGCAGTCCAAGGGACTCTCAAGAGTCTTCTCCAACACCACAGTTCAAAAGCATCAATTCTTCTGCCCTCAGTCTTCTTTATGGTCCAACTCTTACATCTGTATAATGGCTACTGGAAAAACCATAGCTTTGACTAGATGGACCTTTGTTGGCAAAGTGATGTCTAAATGGGTCTAAATGGGATATATTGACATGCTTATCAAAGGATGTTCCTCCACCATAGGTGAAAGGGTGCCCTATGATTGGATCTGTATGGCTGACCTGGGTTAGTGGGAAAGGCAAGAAGAGAACACAGCACCAGGAACTTTTGCTCCCAAAGTGGGTACCAGCTTAATGAGTCATTTCTCATCACCAGAGCAAATTAACCATGTGTTTAATCCAGGAGAAGATGGATGAGTAATAGCAAGCCAGATAAATGTGTGTCACTTAAAAGATATCCTAACTTACAGTCTTGCCGGATTTTTATTTGTTATTCACATATCAGAAGAAGAATTACCTAAACTCTATTGCCTGTCCTAGAGAAAACATTCCAAAGAACCCAGACAGAACTGGATCCACTTCTTGTTTGTTTTGTTTTGTTTGGGGATCTATTTCTCTCAATATGTCAATTTCAGGAAAGCTCCTTAATTTTGCTTACTTAAGTAGGGATCTTAACTCTAATCCAGCTAATCAAAATGTATCACAGGAAGATAGAACATGTAAAACATGCTTGGAGAGGGCTTCCCAGGTAGCAACACTGTTAAAGAACCTGGCTGCCCACGCAGGAGATGCAAGAGACTCGAGTTCCATCCCTGGGGCAGGAAGCTCCCCTGGAGGGGGAAATGACAACCCTCTCCAGTATTCTTGCCTGGGAAATCCCATGGACAGAGGAGCCTGGTGGGCTACAGTCCACGGGGTCNTGCCCACGCAGGAGATGCAAGAGACTCGAGTTCCATCCCTGGGGCAGGAAGCTCCCCTGGAGGGGGAAATGACAACCCTCTCCAGTATTCTTGCCTGGGAAATCCCATGGACAGAGGAGCCTGGTGGGCTACAGTCCACGGGGTCGCAAAAGAATTGGACACAACTTATTGAGAGAGTAGGCACACAGCCCAGACCCCTCCCCTTATCCTCACCTTCTCCATTCCAGTTGAGTTATAAGAGGCACTGTATTTTTTCTGCACAGGGCTTGGGGAAAATCAGCTTCAAGTCACTGATTCACCAGATGTGAAGGAAAACAGAGGCGGGGAATGGCCTGGCTGGCCCAGTGCCTGAGCAACAGCTGGGGTGTGGCCACTCGTGAATGAAGTGGATGGGTGGAAGGACAGAAGGATGCATGGACAGAGGGAGGTAGGGGTGAGACCTACAAGCAGGCAGAGAGCTTCCATTGTGGTTAAACTCGGAAACATCGTCTCATATCTGTATTATGGGCTAAATGCAGAGATTATAGGCTAAATCACAGAGGTGACTCAACAAAGGACGTTAAAAAAAATCGTTAACAGCAAAAACAAAGCAACTCAGAATGCTAGTGTTTTGCTGTTGCCGTTTATTTTTCTGTTTTTTGGTGGGATCTTAGTTCCCCCACCGGGGATTGAACCTGTGTCCCTGCAGTGGAAGCTCAGAGTCTTAACTGCTGGACTGCCAGGGAACTCTCTAATACTAGTGGTTTTAACGGAGATGCAAGGCTTCGCTGACAGGATTCAAGAATGAGATTCTGCACATAAGCTGTGACAGCTGTCAGTCACAGTTACTCCTTGAATCCACTGAGGTTCCAGCTTCTTCCATAGTCTGGACCTTGGGGAGACAGACTAAACAATTTGGGAGACTTCCGTCTGCAAATCATGAAGGGTAAACAATGACTTACTCACTAAAACCCCCAAACATTCAAATAGGCAGCACACATTGAAGTTTCAGGAGATAATGTCAAGGAAAATAAAAGTCCCAGTGGGCGGTGAGTTTAAGGATGAACTGCTATTCGTCACGTGAACCGCCCCCCAAGATAAGAACAACAGTCTGCAACGGAGTCAAGAGGAATATAACATGAGCCGCCTACATCACTTACAATGTCTAGTGGCCACATTTAAAAAGTCAAACAAACACAACAAACTAGTGAGCATAACAAAAAAGCAGCAGACTCACAGATATAGAGAGCAAACTAGCAGTTACCAGTGGGGAGAGGGGAGGGGTGGAGGCAATCAAGGGCTAGGGGGATAAGAGGTGCAAGTTATTTATGTGTACAACGAGCTACAAGGATATACTGTAAAACATGGGGACTATAGCCAGTATTTTATAAGAACTATAAATGGAGTATAAAGCTTTAAAAATTCTGAATCACTATATTGTACACCTGCAACTTATATAATATTGTACATCACCCATACTTCACTTTGGAAAAAGTAAAATGAGAGAGGTCCTTTTGATCATATACGTTGTTTAACCCAACATACAAAATATTATCATTTCAATGTGTAATAATTTTTTTTTAAGTTACATGCTTTTTGTCCTATTAAATCTTTGACAGCTGGATGCAGTTTACAGTCACAGCACATAGTCCAGACTCAGTGCGTTCTAGGGGCTCAAGAGAGGCAGGCAGCTGACGGCCACATACCGTCCGCACAGGTCCGGGAGGACAGACGGACAACCTGAGTGTCACTTGAGGGCGTGGGGTTGGGGTCTGCCCCTCTACAGGGGTTCAGTCACTCTAGCTTCTTACTTCCTTGGGGCTCCTGCCATGTGGGGGTTTACTGGAGTATAATTACCTTCCAATGTCGTGTTAGTTTCTGTTGTACCGCAAAGTGAACCAGCTGTGTGTAGACATAGATCCCCACGTTTTTGGATTTCCTTCCCATTCAGGCCACCACAGAGCACTGAATCGAGGTCCCCGTGCTGTACAGTAGGCTCTCATTTGTCATCTATATTACACACAGGAGAAGGCGATGGCACCCCACTCCAGTACTCTTGCCTGGAAAATCCCATGGACGGAGGAGCCTGCTAGGCTGCAGTCCATGGGGTCGCTAAGAGTCAGACACGACTGAGCGATTTCCCTTTCACTTTTCACTTTCATGCATTGGAGAAGGAAATGGCAACCCACTCCAGTGTTCTTGCCTGGAGAATCCCAGGGACGAGGAGCCTGGTGGGCTGCCGTCTATGGGGTCGCACAGAGTCGGACACAACTGAAGCGACTTAGCAGCAGCAGCAGCAGTGTGTATATGTCAACCCCAGTCTCCCAGTTCCTCCCCTCTCACTTCTTCCCCTCGGTATCCGTAAGTTTGTTCTCTACATCTGTGTCTCTGTTTCTGCTTTGCAAATAGGTTCATCTGTACCCCTGGGGTAGGGAGGGAATGGGAACCCACTCCAGTATTCTTGCTTGGAGAATCCCCATGACAGAGGAGCCTGGTAGGCTACAGTCCATGGGGTTGCAAAGAGTTGGACACCTGAGTGCCTAAGCACATGTACCACTTTTCTAGATTCAACATGTAAGCATTAATAGGGATTTTTTTCTTCCTGACTTTTTCACTCTGTATGACAGTCTCTAGGTCTATTCAAGCCTCTGGCAATTCTGCCATGTGAAGTTTTTTTTTAAACAACTTTATTTATTGGCTGTGCTGGTTCTTCATTGGGGTTCGGGGGCTTCTCTAGCTGTAGCACAGGGGCTTAACTGCCCAGCAGCATGTGGGATCTTAGTTTCCCATGTTCCCTGCATTGGAAGGTGGATTCTTTACCACTGGACCACCATGGAAGTTCCATGCCATGTGGTTATGATGAGGCTTAATTCATAGTGCCTAACCCCTGATTCCCAGGCTGAGCCCATGACCCTGGCTTTCCAATCAAAATGCACGCCACTGCTGTGGGCCAAGAGATGGCCACGTGACTAGGCCAGGCCAATCAGAATCCTTCTCTGGGACTGGTATCCAGGACCCAGAGAGAAGGGCTTTCTCACACCCTGGGGATGCCTGGCTGTGATCTGAGGGTTCTCTGCATCCCAGGGAGAGCCTGTCTAGGATGGGGGTGCGAGCAAGCCCTGTGGCCCTGATTTGGGGATCTTTCTTATGTGAATTCTGCATCTATCCCCCATCCTTCCAGTACTTGCTCTCATTCGCCCCACATAATTTGAGTGGTATTTTAGCCATGATCCAGGCCAAGCCACAACTCTGGCTCAGTGCCACCTTTTCCCATCACGCGCCAAGGGCCAGCTCTAAGGTCGCATCCCAGGCTAAAGAGGGCCCAGCGGCCAGACTCCACGTGTCTGCGTCTTCCTTTCCCTTTTCTGATCCCGCCTCAAGCAGCAGCATGGTATCCTGGTTTGCCTTTCCACTACAGCCTCCCACTGGCCCCCTCATGAACTGTGTGAATAGCCCATTCTGAAGCACTGGCCTTCTCGAATTAGCCGAGCACAAAAGGAGACTGTTCCAGGCCAAAGGTTATAAACACAAAGCTGACAATCCCTCCTCTGCGTGGCATGGGATTTGCACAGATATGCTCAGCATAACAGCAAGCCCGGTCACCAGGAAGTGATGACCTGCCATGTAGGTCCCTGGTGAACAGCCTCTTGGGAGACTGTGGGGATGAAGCCCAGCCTGGACTTGACCTCATGGTAGAGGATGATCTACTGAGAGAATTCTAATAAATGTCAATTGAAGTTGACACCCTATGCGAGTTTTGCTACGAGGCATTCTGGTAGAAACCGTCATTAAGCTAAGTGCTCATGCATGCTCCCTCCGGATTAGTTTTTATCCTTTCCCGAGCAAGTTTCACAGAAAGCTGAGGGCCTTGCCTTCAGGCACTGGATCATTTGAATCCCACAAGTAAAGATGGGAGTCTCTTCTCTCTGCCCCACACGGCAGAAGGCGTTCATTAGACAGGTAATTAAAATTCACAGATCAGATTGCTCCGGCTCCTTGTAGGAAGTTCTGTGGGCTAATGAATGCTCCAACATGCTTAATGTTTTAAGGGACATGCAAAAGTCACGAGTGAAATTCCCACGGGCCATCACTGTTTTTGCATCACTGAAGTCCTGTGCCAGGAACCCGCGCTAACTAACCAGGAGGCTTCTGAGGAGAACAGCCCACAAATGGAGGCTCCTGCTGCCCTGTACATCCTCCTCCTTCAGATGTGAAGAGCAGGGCCATGAGTAGGCCCCCGGTCTCCCCATGGCATCTGTTAAGTTGCAGGTCAGAATGTCCTCCTCACTATGTCCCCTCCCAGGTTCCTACTTACTTGAATGCGATGACAGGTCTGTGGGTCTGATGGGCTACCATGTGCTGCCCTGAGATCTCTGAAGTTGCAAACATCTGTTCACTTAGGTTCTGTTCTGACACTGGTGGGTAGAGACCCGTGGGAAAACTTCTTTGCCTCCATATGGCCAGAGGATCCCTTCGCGGTGGGTGGGTGCGAGGGGGTGGCGGGGATGGAAGGGAGGGGGTCCACAAAACTCTTTCTTGCTAAGGAGCCCAAGGCTAGTTACCTACCCTGCCTGAGTCTCATTTTCTCAGCTCAAAGTGGGAGCACAACTGTGTCTCCCTGGTGCAGCTGCCGTGAAGGGCCACCCGAGGTCGCTCCGGAGAACTGCCGTCTCCAGTGGCCTGCGGGCAGCAGCTCATCACATCCTTATTTTCCTCCACCTAGGGTTATTTTTGAGGGTGTTCCCACCTCCTCCCCTACAAGTTAAGACTGTGAAGAAGTGAAGTGTTAGTTGCTCAACAAGAGTTGTTCAAAAAAGTCAGAATTGTGTCTGACTCTTTGCAACCTCATGGACCTGGCTCCCCTGTCCATGGGATTCTCCAGACAAGAATACTGGAGTGGGTTGCCATTCCCTTCTCCAGGGGATCTTCCATACCCAGGGAGCAGACCCAGGTCTCCCGCATTGCAGGCAGATTCTTTACCATCCAAGCCACCAGGGAAACCCCAATGTAAATAAGATTACTCACTCAAAAACCAGAAGGGCTGCAGAGGTGCAATGCTTGCACCTGGACACCCCTATCCATGAGCAACAAAACACCAAAAAAATGTATGGGACTGAAAATAACTGCACTTGGGACAAATTCTGGGCAAAAGATACAGACACCAAAAAACCCAACTGCCAATTTTGAAGAGCCTGGAGCAAAAGCAGGATACCAGTCACGCCCCCTGCACACAATAACCCCTAAGCGGTGGGCAAACCACCTAAGCCACTCCAGCCTGACTGCTGGACACACCCCCACTCTCACCCCATATAAGGAACACTTCAACCCATATAAGGAACACTCTCACCCCATATAAGGAACACAGCCCCGGGGAGTGAGCAAGCAAGGGAACCTGTTGTTTTATTCCTGCTCCCCTTGTTGTAGCAGAGGCCCTGGTTAGTAAGTCTTGCCTGAACTTCTTGTCTGCCCACTTGTCAGTTTCTATTGACTGGGGAAGAACCCTGGTCCATAACACAAGGACCACTCCCATCCCTGCCACGCCAAGATAATGCAAGACCCCCTGAAGCTGCCTCTTCCACTGACTTGTAAGCGGCAGGTGATCACTTCTTCACTCTCCTTCACTGAGGGTCATTTTTGAGGGTGTTCCCATCTCCTCCCCTATAAATAAGAATACTCATTCAAAAACCTGGAGGACCCAGGAACGTAGAGAAATGAAAATCAACTCTTCCGTGGATTCACGACCCATGGTAACCGCTATGAACATCGGGCGTTTCTTTTCCTGAGCCTGGGTGCATTTTACAGAATTGAGATCATGCTGTGGCTATCACTTGGTAGAGTTCTTTTCTCACTTAGCATGATTTGCGTTCTCCCATGTTACTCTGTCATCCCCAGAAATAATCCTTGTACTTGCTGCATTTTATTCCACCCAGTGGTTTCTAAGGGTTGACTGAACCACACCCAACTTTCCAGACATTTCGGTTTCCAACTTCTTGCTAACACGACCACACTGTGGTGGGCATGGCTTTTCTTCAGTCGAGCTTATTCCCTCAGGAGAAGTTCTAGAAGGGCTCAAGGTGTCAAGATGTCAATTTCTCTTGACTCCTCCTACAGGTAGCTTTCCTTGCATTCATCTCATAAGTGACACACTTTTCACCTCCCTGGGGATTATCTTTTAGCACTTTCTGATAACTTGATTGAGGAAAATGGTCTTATCATGTTGCTTTGCACTTCCTCAGTTCTCAAGGGACCATTTTCCTGTTAACCATTCCTCTTTTGTGGCTCTTTTTTTGGAGGGTAATGAACTCCTTTAGTGCACTGGAAATTGATGGAAGCATTTGGCAGGCAATGGGAACCTACATTTTTAATTAGTGCTGATGCAAGTGTTTCTTGGGCCAGAATTGGAAAAATTTTGGATTAGAGGGTTAGCTTTAAAATCTCTTCCTCAGGTTTTCCGTATACTGAAGATTTCATTCTTTACTGCAAATGTCTTTTCCAGATGTATCCATCTTTACCTTTTTATTACTTTTTAACGAAGCACAGGAGTTCAAGTCAAATCTGTCAATATTTTCTTTTGCGATTTCTTTTTGCTCTTCTCAGCTTATAAGTTCTTTACCCTCAGAGCTTTGCAAGGGTTCCTTTTTCTATTTTTCATCTGCTTTTCCACTTTATTTGGAACTGAAGTTGGCTATTTTGGGTAAAGGGAGGAGGTCAATGTTGAATTTTGTTTTCCAAAATGTCTAATGACTGTTAGTAAAACTTCGATGGAGGCTAAGGACTTCCCTGGTGGCACAGCGGATAAGAATCTGCCTGCCTGCCAGTGCAGGAGACATGGGTTTGATTTCTGGCCCAGGAAGATTCCACATGCCAAGGAACAGCTAAGCCCATGTGCCAGACGACTGAGCCTGCGCTCTTGAGCCCGGGCGGGAGCCACAACAAAAGTCGCCACAATCAGAATCCCATGCACTGCAACGAGACACAGCCTGTGGAACAGCAAAGACCCAGCACAACCAAAGGAAAGAAAGGAATTTTACAGTTTTGATGGTGGCTAAAATAGGCATCAAGAGACACTGAGGGAGGGACAGATTATTCTGTGTAGGTGAGAGAGAGCGTGGTTACAAATTTTGAAAGAGAATGTAAAGTTGACATCCTCCTTGTACCCTACGCTGACAGTGGGGCCTCCGATGCAGGTAGACCCCTGTGTGCTCTCCATCTCGCCTACCTCTCTCCAGGTTTTGAAAACATTTTTGTCTTGAACGTGGATTTCCCTGATAGCTCAGTTGGTAAAGAATCTGCATGTAATACAGGAGACCCCAGTTCGATTCCTGGGTCGGGAAGATCTGCTGGAGAAGTGATAGGCCACCCACTCCAGTATTCCTGGGCTTCCCTTGAGGCTCAGCTGGTAAAGAATCTGCCTGCAATGTGGGAGACCTGGGTGCATTCCTGGGTTGGGGAGATCCCCTGGATAAGGGAAAGGCTACCCACTCCAGTATTCTGGCCTGGAGAATTCCAAAAGAGATCCACACGACTTGCACTTTCACTTTTCTTTTTAGCCTTGAGAAAACTCCTGGTACCCAAAGACTTCTGCGACCTTGCTTGAAAGCAAAATTAACCATTTAACAATTTTGATTTCTTTCCACATGTGACTTGGAAATGCATTCTAATACCAAATCATGCTTCTTAAAGATAGTCTGTTATATTAGGCATTATAAAGTCATGTTTATCACTTTCTAAGAATCTTGTGGTTTGAATGACAGAGATTTTTAAAGCTGAAGAGACGCTCAGGATCATCTACCTGTAGTTTAGTCCCTATGAGGAAACTGATGTCCAGAGACCTACAGTCTGCTGCTCAAATTCCTGCAGCATATGGCTGAGATGGTAAAGAATCTACCTAGGATGGGGGAGACCCTGGTTGGATCCCTGGTGGAGAAGATCCCCTGGAGAAGGGAATGGCAACCCACTCCAGTATTCTTGCCTGGGAAATCCCGTGGACGGAGGAGCCTGGCAGGCTACAGTCCATGGAGTCACAAAGAGTCAGATTCAACTGAGCCACTAAGCACAGCACAATGGGAGATGGGGCTGGAATTCACCACTGGTCTCTGCTTACAACTGTGTTCCCCCCCACTGACTTGCTGCCGTCATCCCCTCCTTTCCAGAACTTATTGGTGGTTACAGTTAAGCAGGAGGTGACAGTTTATCTAAAGACACTATTTATGGTCTCTTAATTACTTTTGTCGACATGCTCGGCTACACAAAACCAAAATACCCAACTACCCTCCAAACCAGAGAAAGGAGAGCTAATGTTCAGCTGACACACCCCATTAGTCTAGAAGAAATACTTCGGGAAGAATCCACCGAGAGAAGATGCATTGTGTAACAGCTGATGGGGAAGGAAGCTGCCTATGTTCCTCTCCCAGTAGGTCTCAAAACTCAGCTTGAAAGGGAAGTGAAGTTGCTCAGTCGTGTCCAACTCTTAGCGATCCCATGGATCGCAGCCCACCAGGCTCCTCTGTCCATGGGATTCTCCAGGCAAGAGTACTGGAGTGGGATGCCACTGCCTTCTCCAAACTCAAAACTCAGCTTACACTTAGATTAAAATGCGCAGGATGCGAGACAGCAAAACAGACACAGATGTATAGAACAGTCTTTTGGACTCTGTGGGAGAGGGCGAGGGTGGAATGATTTCGGAGAATGTCATTGAAACATGTATAATATCATATAAGAAATGAATCACCAGTCCAGGTTCGATGCATGATACAGGATGCTTGGGGCTGGCGCACTCGGATGACCCAGAGGGATGGTACGGGGAAGGAGGGGGAGGGGAGTTCAGGATGGGGAACACGTGTACACCCATGGCAGTTACATGTTGATGTATGGCAGAACCAATACAATATTGTAAAGTAATTAGCCTCCAATTAAAATAAATAAATTTATATATTTTTTTAAATGTACAGGAAACTCATATTCCTGGCAACCTTGGGAAAGGCTATCAGATGTCCCGCCACAGCTGACCCTGTATGCTGGCCATCTGCCTAGCCCAGGGACTTGTGACAAAACGACAAGCAAGAGAAGGGGTATTAGGGTGATTTGGGACAACACGAGCTTTTCCCCAACAGAATAATTTTTTTATCAGTATCCAGTCTAAAGTTAAGTAGAAAGACTTCCCTGGTAGTCCAGTGGTTCAGAATCCACCTTCCAATGCAGGGGACACAGGTTTGATCCCTGGTCCGGGAACTAAGATTCCACATGCCTCAGGGCAACTAAACCCTCAGACCAAGATTCCGAATGATGCAACAAGGATTCCGAGTGCTGCAACTTTAAGACCCAATACAGCCGAATAAATATATAAATAAATGTTTTTAAACGTTTTAAAAGATAAACTAGAGAAAGTCTTGTTGGACAAAGGAGCACCTTTCTTGACAGCATGAATGTTAAACTACTTCCCAGCTCTAATCTACATGCTCCCTGAGTTGAATAAACCGTCTCCTTGGGGGTCTCCAGTTCTATGATCTCCGATTATACAAGTAACTCTCTCAAACACCCACGTATTTAAGCAGAAGATCACTTTTCAACCCCTGGTGGCACGTGTGTAGGCCTATTATTCTCCAGGATGCTTTTGAAAAACAGCATATGCTGTAGATATGGAGATAACCATGCTAAGGTGACCCGGTTTAGCCCTTTGCCAAGCTGGGGAGGGGGGAATTCAAGGCCCTGGAAATTCTCTTTTCACCGTCTGTGGAGTTTCCTTGGAGCCCAGAATGGCAATGACTCAAGCTCTGATTCAGATCTTGACCTTTCCTTTTTACTATAGGAACTTTTCATGGCATTTCCCTCCCAAGTAAGATGCAGATGTTTCTTCTACAATATGATCTATGCGATCCTGAAAAACTGCACCCTACGAGAAACCAGGGCTTTATGAGAAAAGCAGGGTGGGCACTGACCAGTGAGGACCCACGGGACTTACTAACTAGGATCTTACAAAACTGGCAACAATCCTTCTAAGAACACAAGCCCAGCGGAATCTCCTGGGCCTGTTGGAGGCATCATGGCTCCACAGTCTTGCTCCCTGCCCTGTGCCTCCTTCCTGGGGGAGGAAAGTCCTCAAAGACATTCACTTCTGAAGGAGACGATCATCAAAATTTAAAACTCTGGCCTGGGGTCCCCCTCTCGAGTAAGGCTTTGTTTTCCTTCTTGTGGGCACAGGAGGACGCTTCTTCCCACTGTCTTTATCTGTGCCTGTAACTCCCCAAACACAGCAGGAAATGAAGTGGTTCTTAAGCTACTAAATCAGCCACTTCTTGCTCCAAAAGAAGGCATTTCTACACTATTCTTGGCTTTTTTCTAAAGGTCTCATATCCTACTAAGGCTTCCTCATTCCTTGTGCGATCAAGGCAGAACAGTAACACACTGAGGAAAATCTCACACCAGCCAACTTAACCTGTGAGACATACAGACATCACACCTGATTGAGGAGTCATCCATGAGCTCATTGGATTAAAATAAAATTTTAAACATATTTATTTATTGTGATAAAAATGTATAACATAAAGTTGACCATTTCAACCATTTTTTTGTGAGATGTTTTAATGTTAAAAGATGGAGAAAGTTAATGTCTTTTTAGTTAATGCATGTAACAGTGTAGAATTAATTCTGGTCACTGTATTCACATTTATAAATTGTGTTCCTTTTTTAAAAACCCTTTTTATTTTTTATTGAGTTATTGCCAAATAACAATGTTGTAACAGTTTCAGGGGGATGGCAAAGGGACTCAGCCATACATATACCTGTATCCATTTTCCCCCAAACTCCTCTCCCATCGAGGCTGCCACATAACATTGAGCAGAGTTCCCTGTGCTATAGGTCAGGTCTTTGTGGCAGTATAACCATTTTTAAGTGCACAGTTCAGTAGTATTATTTTGCCACAATAAAAAAATACTAAGTGTGCCAGAAACTTATTTTAAAAAAAGAATTCCAAGATAAGAAGATGGTCCTCAATGATTTTTATTACCATCATCCTCCCTTTTTTCATTTGTCTTTCCTCCGATTCAGGTCTAGAAATAGCAAAAAGCAGCAGCAACTATATCTGTGACAGTTCGGCCAAATTTCAAGAAAAAAGTCTAATGATCATTATTTCTTAGATTTCAAAAGCTTGAAGGTTCCTGAGCTAAACACATGAATGGCAAATGTTTCTTTATCTCTCCAAATTTATGTTTTGCTGAAAAACCAGAGAGAAACTAAATGCCTTTATAGAGTGCAGATGGAACCTTCTAGGGTCAACACAGGTTTATGGTAGACGTCTGATGTGCTCAGTCACTCATTCATATCCAACTCTGTGACCCCACGGACTGTAGCCCGTTAGGCTTCTCTGTCCATGGAACTTTTCAGGCAGGAATATTGGAGCGGTTTGCCATTTCCTACTCCAGGGGATCTTCCTGCCCCAGGGATCGAACTCGTGTCTCTTCCATCTCCTGCACTGGCAGGAGGATTGTTTATCACTAGCACCACCTGGGATGGCTGAGGTCAAAACCATGGCTGTAGGACCTCAGGCGTGACCTCGGACACATGGCTGAATCTTTCTGGTTCTAAGTGTACAAACTATAAAGTGAGGGTAAAATGAGAAATAAATGAGTTAATATTTTTAAAGCATATCCAACAATGAACGTCATGGACTAGTCCTCCCTAAATAGCTAACTATTATTGAAAAGCCACGATCCACCAACCAAAATATTTCAGGTAGAGAACCTGTTTATTTGAAGCATTTTTCATTTTGTGTGGCTGAACTTCCAAATACTTATTCTCAGAATTCACAAAAATACTTTAAATAACTTAAAGCCATGAACAATTGTTGTTCTTTCAGTGATAAAAATAAATACTCTTTTTCAACTTAAGAAAAGGCTTATTGTTATTCTTGGTAGTCAATGGCACAAGGGTTGTTATTAGGAGGGAAAAAAATCTTGACAGCTTTGACTTAACTCCTACACTCAAAGGATGTCATTTAATTTAAAAGTGCAACACACACACAAAGGCAAGGGAAGAGGTGCCTTTTAAAACCATCCCCTCTTCAAAACCTGCAGATGTCTTTCAAAACTTTACATAATATTTTCAGAATTTCTTTATAAACTTGCATACTTTAGGCACATTTGATATAAAATGATATTATAATAGCCTGAAAATGTTTTTTCTTAAGTTCTAGAAAAGTCAAAGATTCCAGGATTGTCTTTGGCTATCCACGATGTCACCACCTAGGAGTTTTCCATAAATGCCAGAGCAAAATTCCATCAAATATATAAACAAAAAAGCTTGCACGGGGGAGCCACCTTAGAGGACTCCACACAGCCTACCAGCAGTGGCAGCGTCACTGAAGCCTGGCCTGGACTCTGCTAAGCCCTTGGGATAAAGCCGTCTTTTTTAAGCCAGATAAAGCACCCAGAGCGGGGAGGTCATGGCATCAAACTCCATGGCATTCCACGAGTGGCAAGAGATTGACTAAAGAAGGAGGAAATCACTGAAGAAATTCCAGAGCCATCTAAAATACTCCATTCCCGGTCAGAGAAACCTCTGCCATGTCAGGACTGAGAGCAGGCCTGAAATGGCACATAAGTGAATCTTTTATTCTCAGAGGCATCCTTGGATGATGAAGACAACCGGTCACTACCAAACATGAATTAAAAGCCAGAATGGCGCTGGCCCTGCCCCATGAACAGCAAGCCCATCCTTGCCTCTCCAGTCCAAGTGGTATGAGGTGGATGAACGCATTTCCATTGAAGGTGAGCCACTGCCCTGGAAAATGGTGCAGCTGCAGAACCACACACAGTCACCAGACAGTCGTTCCCCACTTCCCAATCATATATGCAAGTTTCCTGCAGCGCATCAGTGGAGAGTTCTCATTCATCTACAACTGGAGCAACTGGAAGTTCCTCTGCACTCTTCAAGCATGAGAGCCAAGTGAAGAGGAAAGAGATTACAGATTTGTTTCAAAATGGACCTCGGGGCCTGAGTGCATCTGCATGATACTCAACATTTTTTACCTGTAAAACCAGCAGGACTCATGCAGAACAGGACTCATGCAGAACAGGACTCAGAAGCATCAGCCTCTCCACCCCACTGGAGCCCAAGTGAGCCAAGAAAGGTGAGCTTTTTAGGAGAGTTTGTGCATACCTACTGCTTCTGATTCTCAGAAAATTGGTATTCCCAGCATGAAATATGTTTAAGGAGAATATCAAAATACTTGCTGCTCCTCATACAGCTCAATATCAGGAAAGCAAACAGCCCGATCAAGAAATGGGCAGAAGACTGAAACACATTTCTCCAAAGAAGACATGTTGTCCAGTAAACACATGGAAAGATGCACAAAGTCAGTAATTATTAGAGAAATGCAAATCAAAGCCACGATGAGGCATCACCTAACACCAGTTAGGACGGCCGTCATCAAAATGTCTACAAACAGCAAATGCTAGAGAGGGAGTTGAGAAAAGGGAACCTTCTGGCACTGATGGTGGGACTGTAAACTGATCGTCATTATTGAGAACAGTTATGGCCAACCTAGACAGCATATTCAAAAGCAGAGACATTACTTTGCTGACTAAGGTCCGTCGAGTCAAGGCTATGGTTTTTCCAGGGGTCATGTGTGGATGTGAGAGCTGGACTGTGAAGAAAGCTGAGTGCCGAAGAACTGATGCTTTTGAACTGTGGTGTTGGAGAAGACTCTTGAGAGTCCCTTGGACTGCAAGGAGATCCAACCAGTCCATTCTGGAGGAGATCAGTCCTGGCTGTTCTTTGGAAGGACTGATGCTAAAGCTGAAACTCCAATTCTTTGGCCACCTTATGCGAAGAGTTGACTCACGGGAAAAGACTCTGATGCTGTGAGGGACTGGGGGCAGGAGAAGGGGACGCCTGAGGATGAGATGGCTGGATGGCATCACCAACTCAATGGACGTGAGTTTGAGTGAACTCTGGGAGTTGGTGATGGACAGGGAGGCCTGGCGTGCTGCAACTCATGGGGTCGCAAAGAGTCGGACACGACCGAGCGACTGAACTGAACTGATGGAGAATAGCATGGAGGTTTCTTTAAAAACCAGGAATAAAGCCACCATATGACCCAGAAACCCCACTACAAGGCATGTACTCTGAGAAAACCACAACTGAAAGAGACACATGTACCCCAGTGTTCATAGCAGCACTATTCACAATAGCCAGGACGTGGGAGCAACCTAGATGTCCATCGACAGATGAATGGATAAAAAAGATATGGTACATATATACAATGGAGTATTACTCAGCCAGAAAAGGAAGGAATCTGAGTCAGTTGAACTGAGGTAGACAAACCTAGAGCCTGTTATACAGAGTGAAGGAAGTCAGAAAGACAAAGACAAATATTGTATATTAACACATATCTACGGAATCAAGAAAAATGGTACTGATGAGCCTATTTGCAGGGAAGGAATGGAGACACAGATGTAGAAAATGGACTTGTGGACCCAGTGGGGGAGGGAGAGAGTGGGACGAATGGAGAAAGCAGCAGCAACATGTATACAGTATCATGTGCAAAGTGGACAGTGGGAGAGAAGTTGCTGTATAGCACTGTAACACAGGGAGCCCAGGCTGGTTGCTCTGTGATGACCTAGAGGGGAGGGAGGCAGGAAGGGAGAGGCTCTGGAGGGCTGACTTGCCTTGTTGTATGGCAGAAACCAACACAACATGATAAAAATTAAAAACCACACGCCCCCCACCAAAAAAAACATACTTGCTGCTCTGAGTCTCCAAGCATCCTAGGCTCCTGAGTACCAAGCTTCTTCACCTCAGCCCTGTGGGGGCCCACCTTCAGGGGCACCCCAGCACCTGGCACAGTGGGGACCTGTAAATGCTGGCTGAGTTGAGTAGTTAAACTACTTTATTGACTATGGACCTAAGGACACAAACCATACATTAGTTAGGTCAGAACTAAAGGAAAAATTTGGGCTTCCCCTGTGGTTCAGTGGTAAACAATACGCCTGCCAATGCAGGAGACTCAGGTTCAGTTCCTGGGTTGGGAAGATCCCCTGGAGAAGGAAATGACAACCCCCTCCGGTGTTCTTGCCTCGAGAACTCCATGGACAGAGGAGCCTGGTGGGCTACAGTCCCTGGGGCCGCAAAAGAGTCGGACACAACTTAGGGACTGAACAACAACAAAAAGAAAGATTAGCTGGCAAGGCTGTGTGCTTGCAGATGGGGAAGCTGACGTGGCCTTCCACCTGAAAGTCAAGGCCGCCTCTGGCCGTGCCAGGTCAGGCAGGCCACTTTCTCATTCTTCTGGGGGGCATCTGACCTCCGGCACCATCCACCTCTGTCTCCCTCTGGAAAGGTAGGACACTGAAGTTGGCCTGTTTAGTTCTGGAGCAGCTTCTCAAGACTGTCTTCCCACCGGTCCAAACAACTCACTGATGATCAAGGAAGTTCTGAGAGCCAAGCTCAGCCACACAGGAGTCCTTCATAAGTCCATCCATTTTCCTTTGTAAAGGGATCCTTTAGACTCCTTTTTATAAATGTCACCTTCTTCCTAAAGGGAAACAAACTTTTTCTTTAATTAAAACAAGTTAATATTGGAGTTTGAAAAGCTTTTGAATTATTTTCCTTCTTTTTCTTGACATAAGCATTAACAGAAAACATGGCTCCAGGCCATATCAACAATGAACAAAATGCAGTATATAGAATAAAATAATCTCAAATATACCAGATACTTCATATTGAAAACATTGTTAACATTTACCTGCACTGTCCAAACACCTTCTCATCATGAAGTCAGTGATTACGTCTTTATCTAGATATGTCTTCCCTATCCACCACTCCAACCCTCCAAATGAAATCAGTTTGGCTGTAACCTGGAGAGCGTGTGAGTGTGTGTGAGTCTGTGTGTGTGTGTGTATGTTTGTCTTTATAACCAAAGATTAAAGCTGAAGCAAAGCAGAGACTTTGGACTTTGATCAGAAAACGTATTAAATTCCCAGATGAGGCTGATCAAAAATGGAAACACCAGGACATGCCAGCATTTTTTCATTCCTTTCATGAACAGCTTGGGCAGAGTCATTTCATTAGGCCTGTACTTTACTGTTGAAGAATCCAGCTATTATTGGTAAACCTTGGCTATTTACTGCTGTCTGGGTCTCTTTGGTAAAAGAAAGAATACTGGTGAGCCCACCTGGAGCCACCCGTACCATGGGTGCTGAGCCAGCTCCCTCGGTCTTCAGTCATATCCTTCAGACAGGGACCCAGGGTTCTCTGGGCCTGCAAAGCACCCATTTATACAGGCTGCCTGTCAAACGGTGCAAGCTCTAAGATGTTGCCCACTTCCAGTTCTGTGCTTTATATACATGAACACTGCAGGAACAGAGGTAGCCAGGGCCAGGAAGAGGCGCTCTGCTGATACACACAGTCCGACAGCCAGAGTGTCCACCCTCAGACCCAAATTCCAGGGCGCAGTGATGAGAACCAATGGGAACTTCCCACACATGCAGATGATACCCCAGAGATGTGGGAGGGGAAACCAAGGATTCTGTCTACTTGTGTGCGCTTCCCTCTGCCTCTAGGAAGGAGGCAAAGAAATCTTTGCTCCCTTGAGATGGGAGGGAAAGGACTTTGGGTTCTTACCTTGACCTACAGGAATGTAAATAAAATATCTCCAGGAGTCAGAGAGTCTCCTGTGTCTGGGGTTTTATGACCCTGAGATATTTCCCGTCTCTTTGGGCATGTAAATACCCAGGGAGACCACACGCCAGTTTTCCTGGCACCTGCGGGCTCAATCCTGTGAGAGAGAGAGAGAGAGTGTGTGTGTGTGTGTGTGTGTGTGTGTGTGTGTGTGTGTGCGCGCGCACGCGCGCGCACGTGCATACGTCTAGGTGGTGCTCTGCAGGGTCCGTCTGATTATCGATCTAGTCACCAGTCACTGGTTGAGCCTCCTGTCCCCTACACAGCCCTATGCTGATCCCAGCCATGCAGGTGGAGATCATGCTTTCTTGCTTTCTCCAAACTTTTGATACTTTCCCCAACATTTTCATGGGTCTAATTGGCCCCAGTACACACGTTCACTGTAGAGAATGGAATAATGACAATATCTGGCATGGCTTGCTTCCTGTGAGCCAGCACAACTCTAGGGGCTCTGCTTATAGCATCTCAGCTAAGCCTCAGAACAACAGCAAGGAGTAGGTACTACTTCAGCCTCTCCGCTAAGCGTCAGGATAACAGCAAGAAGTAGGCACCACCATATGTCTATGGGTCATAGGAAGAAAGGAAGGGTCTGGGTTTCAGCCAGTTTCCTAAGTTGCACTTAGCTGGTCAAAAGAGCTGGATTTAAATGCAAGTAGCCCACACACTGGGCTTCTCAGAGAGCTTAGCTGGTAAAGAATCCACCTGGATCGATCTCTGTGTCAGGAAAATCCCCTGGAGAAAGGATAGGCTACCCACTCCGGTATTCTTGGGCTTCCCTGGTGGCTCAGGCAGTGAAGAATCTGCCTGCAACGCAGGAGACCTGGGTTCAATTGCTGGGTTGGCAAGATCCTCTGGAGGAGGGCATGGCAACCCACTGTAGTATTCTTGCCTGGAGAATCCCCATGGACAGAGGAGCCTGGTGGGCTACAGTCCACAGGGTCACAGAGAGTTGGACGTGACTAAGCACGGCACAGCCCACACGCTAACCCCCTGACTTGTCAGCACTGTGTTCACCCACCACCATCACCCACCCCCCGTGCATCTATTTGACAGGAAGTTCATTCCTTTCATTCTCCCGTGTTTTAATCAACATGGAATCCGACTGCCTTTTGTCACGTGCTCTTTCCACCCAGCCTGTGAGACCTTCTCTGATGGATGTGGTTCACAGTGCTCCTTTTCCCACCGCGACGGGACATGTGACTTCAGAGGCACCCGGTGTTCTCTGAGATATCAGATCTGGGATTCAAGGTTCTAACCCACAAAGTCTCGGGAACATTGGGCTGGAGAGGGTTAAGACAAGCAGAAAGTCTGTAGAGGAAAGGTTGGGGTACGAAGTGAGAAGAGAGCGGATTATGTTTTGAGGAGCCAAGGTCTGTGAACAGAGGGGCTTAGCCCTTAGATGAGGAGGGCACTTCTCAGGTGGCTCAGCAGTGAAAAATCCACCTGCCACCACAGGAGACGCAGGAGGCATGGGCTCCATCCCTGGGTCAGGAAGAAATGGCAGCCCACTCCAGTATTCTTGCCTGGAAAATCCCATGGACAGAGGAGCCTGGCAGGTACAGTCAATGGAGCTGCGAACAGTTGGGCATGACTAAGCAGCTGAGCGCACGTGATACAGAGGCCCAGGGGGTGCAGGGGACAAAGGTCAAGGGTGGGAAGGTACTCTGGTCAGCACACAGCCCCATGGCCCCCCGCCACCCAGACACAAGAAGCCCTTTGGGAAGCTGTTCAAATAAAGAGGCATGTCATCATTCATCCTGAGTGAGCTCTGTGCTTTTATCTGGAAGGACGTCGGATGTCAGCAGCTACCAGAGAGAGTAGGTTCCAGAAGTGAAAGTGACGGTCTGTGTCCTGCCGCTGCCCTGTTCCTGGCAGCCCAGGACTCTGGCACCATTATCTGACTGTCACAAGCAGATTGTGTGGCGCCCAGAGAGATAAGACGGATCTGGGGTGAGGCTGGCCTTCCGGGCTGCAGGCCTCCCCCCTCCCAGGACTTCTGGGCAGTGACTGCCAGCCGAGGCCAGGGAAAGCCTCATCCTTGCGACTGCCTGGATTTCAGCTGAGAAGCAACAGCCTCAGGTCTCAGGGAGAAAGGGAAGCAGGGAAACTTCTGGAAGGGTCAGCAGGTCTGCCAGGCTGCGGGACCTGGGCTCTGGGAACAGGGAGAGTCCCATTTGCTTTCGGAACCTCTAATGTTCATATGGGAAAAGGTGAGCTACCTTGTGTTGGAGGATCTTTGAGGCCCTGTCTCAGTCTGCTAGCGGGGTGGCTCAGCTGTAAAGAATCTGCCTGCAATGCAGAAGCCGCAGGACACACGGGTTCAATCTCTGGTTCGGAAAGATCCTCTGGAGAAGGGAATGGCAACCCACTCTGGTATTCTTGCCTGGGAAATCCTACAAACAAAGAATTCTGGTGGGCTACAGTCCACGGGATCTCAAAGAGTCGGACACGACCTGGTGGCTAAACCCATTACCACTCCTAGGTCTATAACAAATTCTGCCATAGGAAGAAAGAAAGAGGATCCTTCCAACGTGATCAGAGCTGAGCCCCAATTCCCCTGGTCAACCCTCCTTAGGGAGGGATACATATATGTATGTATGTATAGCTGATGCTCAATGTAGTACAGCAGAAATTAACACAATATTGTAAAGCAATGACACGCCAATTTAAAACGTAAACAAAATTGCATGAAATTATATTAAAAAAAGAAGAAGACTAAAGGTCATAAGAAATAGCACAGCACATTTATTATGGTGAAATGTCCCACATATCCCGTAAAGTCTTAGACTTCATGGGAATACACAGAGTCTATTAGATTTAGTTTGAATTTTCGGACACCAAAGGTTATCAGGCTACTTTGTTCTTATAAATGCCAAAAGCTTTCGACAGCAAACTGCAATGCCAAGCAACTGCCAAGATATCCTAAGTGTCTGGCATCTATAGTTGAAGGGTTTCACTTTTTCCCATGACGTTAGCTTTCAAGAGAACACCGGCCTATACTGTGTTTTTAATTGTTAGCATGTACCTTGTGTGGGGGGGAAAAAACAACAAACTAAGTACTTCATTCAAAAAGCAATCACCTTGAGGCTGGCATGTACCCAGCTGGAAGTGGGGAAGCTTGAATGACAAGCTGGTCACAGCAGTGAGTAACAAGAACAGTATTAAGACTTTCCATTTTTATGGAACTCTTTCATAAACATTCTCTTCTCCTGGTTCTCCCCATTCAGTATCAATGTTGTTGTTTAGTTGCTAAGTCATGCCCAACTCTTTGCAATTCCATGGATTGTAGCCCACCAGCTTCCTCTGTCCATGGGATTCTCCAGGCAAGAGTACTGGAGTGGGGTGCCATTTCCTTCTCTAGGGGATCTTCTCGACCCAGGGATCGAACCTGCATCTCCTGTTTGGCAGGCAGATCCTTTCTCTTCCCTGAGCCTTCAGTACCAACGCCTCCCTGTTAAGATGAAAAGATGAGGCTCTGGGGTGTATGTGGCTTGCCTGGGTCAGCTGGCCACTGTGACTGTGTCAGGGTGTCAAGACTTTCTACTACTGGCCACAACCTGTCCTCACAAAGTCAGTGTCAAATGATGCTGACTGGCCACACAAAAGAACATGCAGGAACATGGATGGGCCTAGAAATGACCATATCAAGCAAAGTAACCACACAGAGAAAGACAAATGCCACATGGCATCACTTACCCATGGCATCTAAAATAGGACACAAGTCAACCTATCTATGAAACAGAAACAGACTCCCAGGCAGAGAGAACAGACTCACAGGCAGAGAGAACAGACTCACAGACAGAACAGACTTGTTTACCTGCAAAGGTGGGTGGGTGGGGTAGGGTGGAAGTGGGAGTTTGGGATTAGCAAATACAAACCACTATACATAGGATGGATAAACAACTGAATCCTAAGCTCCAGCACAGGGAACCCTATTCAGTATCCTGTAATAGACCATAAAGGAAAAGCAAGAATATGAGCAAGAATCTGTATGTATGTATAACCGAATCACTTTGTTGTACACCAGAAACTCATATGACATTATACCTCAACTATGCATGAATAAAAAGAAATGCCGCTGACCCACACAGCGATGACCACTCCCACGCTGTGATCTAAAATCGGGTCATAGGTCAGCGCTGCCACGTGGGAGGAAAAGGTTTCCGGCTTTCATAGGTGTCTCATATAAACAGACCACAGCACATATATAAGGGCTGCCAACCTGAGCTGTTAGAAAACACAAACGCAGCCTCAAGTGAGTTCATCCTAACGAAGCCGCCCCACGACCCGGTAGACTAGACTCTGCTGCGTAACAAAAAGACAAGAGCACAGACATGTGGTGCCCATGGAAAGCAGGGGTTTGGTCCATAAAAGCAGAGGTTAGACGGTGGACTACTCTGCACAGCTGACTGCTGCAAACTCAGCACAGCTTCAGAGAAACTAGCATCACAAAAGGAACTATTCTTCTTTGTAAAATGTAGTGTGCTTAGTTGCTCAGCCGTGTCTGACTCTTCACAACCCCATGGACTGTAGCCCACCAGGCTCCTCTGTCCATGGGGATTCTCCAGGCAAGAATACTGGGGTGGCTTCCCATGCCATCCTCCAGGGGATCTTCCCAACCTAGAGACTGAACCCAGGTTTCCCACATTGCAGGCGGATTCTTTATCATCTGAGCCACTGGAGAAGTCCAAGAATACTGGAGTGGGTAGCCTATTCCTTCTCCAGGAGATCTTCCTGACCCAGGAATCGGGGTCTCCTGCATTGCAGGCAGGTTCTTTACCAGCTGAGCTACCAGGGAAGCCCCCACAAATCCCCAGGCCTTTGCAGTCAAGGCCCGGGGAGATGAGCAGAGAAAGAGACCACCCCCACCCCGTAACTCCACAGAACCAGAGGCACAGGTCCTCCCACACGGGCACAAATGACTCTCAGAGCATGAGGGATGGAGGCCCTGGCCAAGGAGGAGGAGGGCCTGCCAGGGCAGATCCAGCCTCCAACTCCTCCCAGGGAAGCACCCAGACACCCAGGATGAAGGTGAATGAGTTGTTGCCCACAGGTGGAAGAGTATCAAAAGCTGCCAGGGGCCCCTGTGCAGGAAGCTGGGTGCTGCCGTTGCCTTGAACACTGCCGAGCCGGCCACATCTGCCGTATTTAGCAGCCAGGAACCAATGCCAACAGTCTTCTCTTGTTTGTCCCACCCAGCCTCCTGATGGCCTATCTGCTGGCCCTGCGGGTGGTGTGGAGTGCAGGGGGCTCACGCACCAGTCAGAGGTCAGGCTCAGTCACGAAAATGACACTCATGCATGTGGACCAGGGCGGTGGTTTGACCACTGGGTCCTAACCGAACTGTTAGAGAGAGAAGGCTGCAGCCCTGCCTGGAAGTATCCTGTTAGTCACCCGAGAGCAAGTGAAGGGCTCGGGGCTCCGGGAACGAAGAGTCAGCATGCCGAGGGGTGAATGACAGCCACGAGGGTGAAAAAGTGGACCCGAGCTAGTGGAGGAGGCAGGAGCAGGCCGTGAGGTGCGGGACCAGTGCAGGGTGGGGGGGGGGTCTGTGCTTATCAAGGCCACCACTTTCATTTAACTAAAATTGAGGGGTCTTGTGATTCCCCTGGACACTGTCTCCAAAAGTGGAGCCTCTCCAGATCCAAACAAAGTGAAGGCGAGCGACAGTCAGAAGGTGGTTTTTTCCCGAGCTGCCACCCTCTGTTGGTAGACCTGATATTTGGGAGTGAGCAACAGATTCTCCAAGAGGGAGTGGAGGGGTGACAAGTGCTTCCAAGATCCTGGGACCACACAGAGCAGGGCCACCTTGCCCTCTCAGTGTTGAGAGCTAAGAGCCACAGGCCAGAGTGGACACACCACGGGGAAGATCTAGACATGGCTGAAAAATCGGAAGCTCTCTTACCCCAGATGCCATCAGTTTGTCTTCAGCCATAAATCCCAGAGATTTTTATCAGCCAAGGGCTCCACAAGTTTGGAACTAGGAGAAACTTTTCTAGCTGTAAGAGATTGTAAAACCTCTACAAAACCGCCATGCAGATTTGCTGTGAATGGGTTTGTCTCTCTGACCATCCCTGCAAAAGGGAAGCAAAGAGAGACCACAGAAATAAAATCCTGTCTGACCATGAAGAAAACCTTGGCGAGGTCAAGAGTAATCTCTGCTTTGGAGGAACTGACAGTCCAGAGCCACCCAGCAACTCATTCTCAGCAACGCTCCAGCCTCGCCACAAACACACACCAATGCTGGGGGTTTTACATTTTCTTCACAGTTTTATTCGAATATGATCTCCAGGGAAACAGATATCTTATGTAGTTAATGATGATGACTCCAGGGGCCATGTCTTTTAATTTGTTGATTCCATCCTTTTTTCTTTCTTTCTTTTTTTTTTTTTTGAGGAATTCTCTTATTTTTCAGTTTCCTTTAAAAAAAATTTCTTATTGGAGTACAGTTGATTAACAATGTTGTGTTAGTTTCAGGTGTACAACAACAGCGATTCAGTTATACATATACATGGGTCTATTCCTTTTCTTTTCCTGTTTCAGTTATTAGAGTACTAAGCAGAGTACTTCAGCCATGAAATTAAAAGATGCTTGCTCCTTGGAAGAAAAGCTATGACCAAACTAGACAGCGTATTAAAAAGCAGAGGCATTACTTTACTAACAAAGGTCTGTCTAGTCAAAGCTATGGTTTTTCCAGTGGTCATGTATGGATGTGAGAGTTGGACTATAAAGATAGCTGAGTGCCGAAGAATTGATGCTTTCAAACTGTGTTGTTGGAGAAGACTCTTGAGAGTCCCTTGGACTGCAAGGAGATTCAACCAGTCCATCCTAAAGGAAATCAATCCTGACTATTCATTGGAAGGACTGATGCTGAAGCTGAAATTCCAATACTTTGGCCACGTGATGTGAAGAGCTGACTCATAGAAAAGATCCTGATGCTGGAAAAGATTGAAGGTGGGAGGAGAAGGGGACGACAGAGGATGAAATGGTTGGATGGTATCACCAACGCGATGGACATGAGTCTGAGCAAGCTCCCGGAGCTGGTGATGGACAGGGAAGCCTGGCGTGCTGCAGTCCGTGGGGTCACAAAGAGTTGGACATGACGGAGCGACTGAAGCAGCGTCTCCTGTGCTATACAGGTCCTGGTTGATTACCTATTTTAAATATAGCAGTGTGTATATATCGACCCCTCACTCCAACCCTTCCCCCACAGGTCATGCCTTTTGCAGACAGTGGGCCTCCCAGGTGGCACTAGTGGTAAGGAATCCGCCTGCCAAAGCAGGAGACAGAGAGACTCGGGTTTGATCCCTGGGTTTGGAAGATCCCTGGAATGAGAAATGGCAAAACATTTCAGTATTCTTGCCTGAAATACGCCATGGACAGAGGAGCCTGATGGGCTACAGTCTATGGGGTTGCAAAGAGTCAGATGCACACACACACACACACACACACACACACACACACATATGGAGATGTTGATGCAACAGATACACGATTTGTTGGATCAACACAGCAGCCTGGATTCTTCCCTGTCTCACTCCAACCCACCTCCTCACAAAAATCTCTTGGGTGGCTCAGCAATGTCTGACCCTCCCCAACACTGACAACAGGCAGGCTGACTCTTCACACTGTGACATGAACACACTGATCATGTTGCTTATTTCTAAGTAGGCCTTAACCTTGCAGAATGAAATCAGAGGAAAATCGAAGCTATCAAGTCTGAAATTGAAAACGTACTGGGATTTTCTAGTTAAAGACAGATCTGAATTTCACTGAAACCGGCTATTAGTGACACAATCTCCAAAGACCTGTAGGCCCACTGGAGGCCTGATGATTAGGCACCAGACTTGAAATGGAATCACCCTGTCCCTGGGAACTTCCTTGAAACATTAGATTTTCTTCTCTGCATTAAGGTGGAAAAATGTGACTAGCATGTCTTATGAGTTTCATCCATCCCATTTGCTTTCCTCTCTTTTCTTACAGAACTGGAAAATTTCATACAGCCAACTCATATTTCAGCTATGCTTCATGCAATGCATGAAATCTTTGTTTAAATGACTACTATTTATTCAGTGAACAAACGCCTATCAGAGTTAAAAACTCTGTGGATCCCAGAAACAACAGCTTCTTAGAAATGCTTGGCATGACAACCTAGAGAGGTGGGATGGGGTAGGAAGTGAGAGGGAGGTTCAAGAGGGAGGGGACATCTGTATACCTATGACTGATTCATGTTGATGTATGGTAGAAACCAACACAATATTGTAAAGTAACTAGCCTCCATAAAAATAAATTTAAAAAAATTTTTTTAAATAAAGATGCTTGGGCACCATCTGACTGGATTAAGAAGGGTCTGGAAAGCTGTCTCCTTCCAGTTTTTTTGGAAATAGATCACTGGAGGAGTGTGTCTCCTAACACCACATTAGGACTCTCTGTAGCTTACAGCAAGGTTAATTACGTCTATTCAGTTTTCATAGCCTCCACTTCAATATTCTCTTGTGTGTCTTCATAAGCTAACAACAATTATCATGGGTTATTATGTAGCCATTAAAATTACATATACATTTAATGTTCAATGATTTGGATTTTGGTTAAGACACGGCTTCCCAGGTGGGACTAGTGGTAAAGAATCTGCTTGCCAGCGCAGGGGATGGGTTTGATCCCTGGGTCAGGAAGATCCCTTGGAAAAGGGAATGGCAACCCACTCCAGTATTCTTGCCTGGAGAATCCCATGGACAGAGAAGCCTGGCAGGCTACAGTACATGGGGTCTCAAAAAGTTGGACACAACTGAGCATGTAGGCTTAAGACATGGGGACATGGCACCCTTCAACACTGTTTTAGCCATCTACCTGGCAGCATCTACCTACCAGTATATCAGCCTTTCAAAGCAGTATGGCTCTTTACCCAGGAATACTCCACTAGTAATCTCATAGGAAAATCTGAAATGTATCTGAAAATGTACAGATCAGGAAGTTAATACAATGTTCATAATAGTCAATAAGTAGAAATAAAGTCGTGGTTCCTTGAAACAGTCCTGGCCTTATAAAGAGCTGAGAAGGGAAAGCAAAGGAGAAAAGGAAAGATATATCCATCTGAATGCAGAGTTGCAAAGAATAGCAAGGAGAGATAAGAAATCCTTCCGAAGTGACCAAGGCAAAGAAATAGAAGAAAACAATAGAATGGGAAAGACTAGAGATCTCGTCAAGAAAATTTGAGATACCAAGGGAACATTTCAGGCAAAGATGGGCACAATAAAGGACAGAAATGGTATAGACCTAACAGAAGCAGAGGATATTAAGAAGAGGTGGCAAGAATACACAGAAGAACTATACAACAAAGATCTTAATGACCCAGATAACCACGATAGTGTGATCATCCACCTAGAGCCAGACATTCTGGAATGTGAAGTCAAGTGGGCCTTAGAAAGCATCACTACAAACAAAGCAAGTGGAGGTGATGGAATTCCAGTTGAGCTCTTTCAAATCCTGAAAGATGATGCTGTGAAAGTGCTGCAGTCAGTATGTCAGCAAATTTGGAAAACTTCGCAGTGGCCACAAGACTGTAAAAAGTCAGTTTTCATTCCAATCCCAAAGAAGGGTAATGCCAAAGAATGTTCAAACTACTGTACAACTGCACTACTTTCACACGCTAGCAAAGTAATGCTCAAAATTCTCCAAGCCAGGCTTCAACAGTGTAAGAACTAAGGACTTCCAGATGTATAAGCTGGATCTAGAAAAGGCAGAGGAACCAAAGATCAAATTGCCAACATCCGTCGGATCACAGAAAAAGCAAGAGAATTCCAGGAAAACATCTACTTCTGCTTCATTGACTACACTAAAGCCTTTGACTGTGTGGATCACAACAAACTGTGGAAAATTCTTAAGAGACGGGAATATCAGACCATCTTACCTGCCTTCTGAGAAACCTGTATGCATGTCAAGAAGCAACAGTTCGAACTGGAGATGGAACAACAGACTGGTTCAAAATTTTGAAAGTACAACAAGGCTGTATACTGTCACCCTATTTATTTAAACTTATATGCAGAGTACATCAGGCAAAATGGAAGCACAAGCTGGAATCAATGTTGCTGGCAGAAAGATCAATAATCTCAGATATGCAGATGACACAACCCTTATGGCAGAAAGCGAAGAGGAACTAAGGAGCCTCTTGATGAAGGTGAAAAAGGAGAGTGAAAAGCTGGCTTAAAACCCAACATTCAAAAAACGAAGATCATAATATCTGGTCCCATCACTTCATGGCAAACAGATGGAGAAACAATGGAAACAGTGAGAGACTATTTTTCTTGGGCTCAAAAGTCACTGCAGATAGTGACTGTGGCCACGAAATTAAAAGAAGATGCTTGCTCCTTAGAAGAGAAGCGATGACAAACCTAGACAGCATATTAAAAAGCAGAGATATTGCTTTGCGGACAAAGGTCTGTACAGTCAAAGCTATGGTTTTTCCAGTATTCATGCATGGATGTGAGAGTTGAACCATAATGAAGGTTGAACCCTGAAGAACTGATGCTTTCAAACTATGGTGCCGGAGAAGACTCTTGAGAGTCCCTTGGACTGCAAGATCGACTCAGTCAATCCTAAAGAAATCAACCCTGAATATTCATTGGAAGGACTGATGTTGAAGCTGAAGCTCCGATACCTTGGCCACCTGATGCGAAGAGCTGACTTATTGGAAAAAACCCTGATGTTAGGAAAGATTGAGGGCAGGAGGAGAAGGGGACGACAGAGGACGTGATGGTTGGATGGCATCACCGACTTGATGGACATGAGTTTGAGCAAGCTCAGGGCGCTAGTGAAGGCCAGGGAAGCCTGGTGTGCTGGAGTCCTTGGGATCAAGAAGAGTCAGACACAACTGAGTGACTGAAGGATAAGAAATGAAGAACAATGAATGTTTAACAATAGGGAATGGGTTAAATCAGTTATGTGTCAGCCATACCTCTGAGTGTTATTATGTAACCTTTAAAAAGAATAAAGTAGATATAAAAAAATGACACCCCCAAGTTTCATGCCACATACCCACAAAAGTCACTAAATGAAATGTGCAGAATGAATTATGTTTAAAAAGAAAGTGTTCATACATGGTATACACATAAATGCAGTGAAAATGACGAGCGGATTACACCCGCATGGTTAGCAATCAACCCTCCAATAGGGAGAAGAGCTGAGGGATGGGTCAGTTAGGATGCCTTTGGTTACAACTATCAGAAAAATCCAACTTGACCTCCTTTAAGAGGTTAGAAAGGTCCCAAATCAGAGCTTCCTCTTGGGTAATTCAGAAGATCAGGGGCACTCTGGAGGCCCCATTCTTCACCTTTGCATTCTTTGGCAGGTCAACTGGGACCTGGCCCAGCCCGTTCTGTTGGCTGACAGCTGCCCCACTTAACAGGCATTGTGTCCAGAAGGAAAAAAGTGGCTGGTTCCTCCTATATCTCAGGAAAGCCGCCCACTAAGTTACCCTCATGTTTGATTGACCAGGAGGGCCACCTGCTCACCTTAAGCCAATCACTGGTGAGACTGCAGGCCCACCAGCAGTTGCTCAGCCAATCAGGATTTATCCCTGAGACAGGTGGAGGAGAGTGGACCCCTGAGATACATCAAGTTTCTACCAGGCAGAAAAAATGCTGGACAATAAAGAAGGCAGAGTGTGGAAGAATTGATGCTTTGGACCTGTGGTGCTGGAGAAGGGACTCTTAAAAGTCCCTTGAAAAGCAAGGAGATCAAACCAGTCAGTCTTAAAGGAAATCAACCCTCAATACTCATTGGAAGGACTGATGAAAATCCAGTACTTTGGCCACCTGATGCAAACAGCTGACTCACTGGAAAAGACCCTGATGCTGGGAAAGATTGAAGGCAGAGGAGAAGAGGGCGACAGAGGGTGAGATGGTTGGATGGCATCACTGACTCAATGGACAGGAACTTAGGCAAACTCCAGGAGATGGTGAGGGACAAGGAAGCCCCGTGTGCTGCAGTCCATGAGGTCAAGAAGAGTTGGACGCGACTTGGTGACTGAACAACATTAGTAGGGTCAGAGGGTGAAGGCGATCTTTTTACTAGAAGTGGTTCTGGATTGTGTGAAATTTTTATAAGATTATAGTATTTTTTAAACTTAACATTAAAAAAAACATTTTAAGGCATAGAAAAAAGACTGAAGGGTAATACACCTTGAGATTGTGGGTAATCTCCATTTTATTCAATCTTTTCTATACTTGCCAAAAATTAAGTATACTTTTAAAACAGAAAAATAATAACATTTACGGTGTTCTCCAGTTCTCAATATTATGACTCTCACAGGGTACAGAGATTCCTCCTGAGGTTGCCCAGTGCGGGTTTTGGTTCAGAAGAGACTGGAAGGATCACTCAGCTAGCTTCAGTCACCTGCTTTCCTTTATGGGGGCTTGTGTCCACGGGAAGCTGGGATGGTTTTCAGCAACCTGGGACATAATCCTCCATGGTTTCAGCAAAGCTTCAACGCCCACAGAGTTGGCACCCTGGGTCCTGCCTCTGCTCTGGTTTCCATTTTAAGTATTCCCTGACACTTCCCTCGTTATCACACCCCCTTCATGGCCTTGGGTTCAATCACTAGTCCTTCCCTCAAATGCATCACAGGGTCACAAGCCCGTTGCAAGTCTCTTGCACTTGGTTTTCAAGGTTTATTTTGGCGGAGCATGGAGTGGGAATGGGAGCAGAGAAGTGCCCTTTGTAAATAATAAGCAGAACTCACAAACGTACATGTGGGAGCAACAGTGGCAGAGGTATTTTGAGGGCCACCCAGTTTGCACGCTAAGTCACTCCGGTTGCGTCCGACTCTTTGCAACCCCAGGGACCGTAGCCCTCCAGGCTCTACGAATACTGGAATGGGTTGCCATTTCCTCCTCCAGGGGATCTTCCTGACCCAGAGATCGAACCTGCAGCTCTTACATCTCTTGTACTGGCAGGCAGGTTCTTTACCATTCGTGCCAACTGGGAAATCCAGATGACTTCCCCTAAAATCAGGGTGAAGGAGACTTCTACCTTGGAACATCTGCCTTCCCCAGAAGTCAGGAGGAAGTAACCACCTCAGAGCATGAAGTATAAAGTGCTGGGTGGTGAACTTCCACTCACCCTGCACTGCCTTCAGGGAACGCCCCCTAAACTGAAGAGGGCTGATGGATGGGTCTGGCCCTTAAAAGGGCCCAGCAAGGGACACACCAATGCCCTTCCCTCCGAAACACATTGTTAAGGTGTGCCTGGTTACCACCAACACCAGTTGGTCTTGATCAACAGAACCTACAGGGTGAGTACCAGGAACAGCCTCAGGTAAATACATTGCTAGAAGGGTACCAGCAGGGCTCACCAGAAGCCAGGGTCCTGCAGAAGAGTGGAGAAGTGGGTGCTCCTCATCATCCCATTTTGCATCCATTACCTTGCTCGGCTGCCCGCACTCCAGCCCCAGGCCAGGTTCTCTCCTGCCAGCCCTGGGTTTGCTGATTAACCAAATGGACTCTCTACTTGGTGAACTGTGTGCAAAAATATTTTTAGGAACCTCTTCTTCCTCCATGCCTAGCAAGCCTCTCCTCTCCCATCAGCAGCAGTAAAAGCAACCCCGCAACCCACTCCAGTATCCTTGCCTGGAGAATCCCATGGACGGAGGATCTGGCAGGTTACATACCAGGGGGGTCACCGAGAGTCAGACATGAGTGACTGACTAACACACACTTTTCTGTTCTGTCTGATGTGTCTCCTCCACAGGTCATTCTACCTACCTTGATGAGGTAAGTGTTAGTCCCACTATTCTAACCAGGACACTGAGGTTCAGGAAGGTTAAAGAAAAAGTTGCCCCAAGTCACACGGTAGCTGAGCAGGAAGGCTATCCCAGATGTGACTTCAGTATCTGCATTTTATTTCCTGGTGAGCCACAGAGCTTCTCATTCAAAGAAAACTAGAGGTCAAGGGTGGCCAGCGTGGGATCCCTACCAGAAAAAACCTCTTTCCTGGGCCCCTCTCAGGCCACCACCACACTGAAGAGGATTGTCCCGGAGCCTCAGTCCAGTCTAGAAAGACTCTCTCTTCCTCGCTGTGTCAGTTCCTCAAGGGCAGGGAGGACCCATGTTCTTTCTTTTTCTATCACCTGGTCCTCCTATGCAGTTGATGCTACCCAGGCTGAATTGGGTTGAGAACATTCCAGAACCTTCTAGAGTGTCATAGTCTCAGGAGCACGTGGGAGCTTTTAAGAAATGCAGGCTCTCAGGTTCCAACCTAGACCTGCTGAGTCAGCACCTGCCCTTCACAAGGTCCCCAATCAATGCTACTCTACACTATGAAGTTTGACATACCATCTTCTGCACTCTCCTCTTTTTTTTTTTTAACACACTTTTGTTTTGCTTTGTTTCACATCAACATAGAAGATTAAACTCTCGTTTCTATTCTGAATCATCTTATGGAAAACCACACATTGTCTTATGACCCACAGAAGTTCAAGTGATCTCTGGGGGAACTTCCCCTAAGAGATTGCTTACAATGCCAAGGGGTCCCCAACCTCAAAGAATTCAATGAGAAATAGTAGTGCCTTAAAGACTGCATTAAAAACATTCCCCCTTTAAACATATGTTCACATTTAATAAGTGTTTATTTAGTGCTCTAAGGTGCTATTAATCATCTTCAGATTTAAACTAGAATTACTCAGAGTTAAGTACCCCATTAGCATTCAGCAATTTCTACCCTTTGGATAACTGTCATCCACAAGTCAGCTTGTTTCCTCCACCTACTTATTATTGAGCATCAGTGATGAACAAGGCCTCCTAGGGATGAGATGCTGGATGGAATATGAATGTGGCATCCTATCTTTGCCACACATAAAGATCAGGAACCTGCTAGTCAAACACTTCTGTAACCAAGTAATGTGTATCACTGTCACTACTTAGATGCAAAATTGCATCAGATGCTTCTTTGATGCAGCCAATTAGACCGTGGCTGTAAGAAAGCCAAGGATACAGTGTTACTGGGCTATTTTCAACACCTCACAATCTGACCTCTCTTGGGAAAGAAATGCCTCTCTGTGCCTAAGATCAGCATGGGACAGTCAGTGCTCGGATCACCATGGAAAGGCTGACTTTTCATGAAAAGAATAAAATGTATGCTGTTTTAAAAATCAAGAAAAAGGACTTAGCCCTCTAGAAGCTTAAGGTTCAAAAGCCAGACTTCTGAAAAATGACCATATATAGGTATATAGAGGACCATATAAGGGACCATATAAAGATATAAAGAGCAATATGCATGCATTGTTATTTTAATCTGAAAGAAATCACTAATTTTGAATGTGTAACCTAAAAATTAGTAGAAGTACTAACAGCCAGCTATAAAGATTACCAAGAGTTAAGAAAGACTGTTTCAAAAAATAAGGTGAATTCAATTTCATCATGACATATAACAGATGATATGTGTCATTTTAAACTATTTTTATTATTTTATCATTTTCATTATTATATAGCCAGAAATAGTAAAAAGGGCCCAAACTCTTAACAAGAATCAAATGAGCTTAAAACAATTGTTATTTTCTACAGAAAGATGAATTCTTGAGCCACCATCTGAACACTCACTTCTCCAATCAGGGAATTTTTTTTTTTTTTCCAACATGCTAATTAGTGAAGCCTCATTTGGTTCTTTTCTGGGCACGTTTAACTCTTTGGGAGGTAACATTTTATTTGTAACATATTTCCTCTAGAATATATGCCCTTCTCTGGCCTCCATGGGAGTCACCATGGGGAGCAGTGAGAATCAAACTGATTTTACATCTGCTGCAGTGGGGCAGATCAGCAAATACATATATGAGTCGATTTCCAAGGAGAAAATGGCGAAAAGCAGCATATTNCTTTGGGAGGTAACATTTTATTTGTAACATATTTCCTCTAGAATATATGCCCTTCTCTGGCCTCCATGGGAGTCACCATGGGGAGCAGTGAGAATCAAACTGATTTTACATCTGCTGCAGTGGGGCAGATCAGCAAATACATATATGAGTCGATTTCCAAGGAGAAAATGGCGAAAAGCAGCATATTTACAATTCCTCTAAGCCACACTTCACATCTCTCTGTGAGACGGAAGACGATTATTGAAAGCCTTGGCTGCGTACACTTTATTTTTAACTAAATCTTTAAGTAGACTGCTGAGAAATGCCAATACTTCTCCGGGTCCTGCTTTAGCTGTGCAATCAAACAGATCTTTTGCTTTTGCAAAATAGTGATCCAAGCCTGAAGAGCTTCTTTAAACATCATATTTCTTGCAGTGATTTTAAAATACCTATGGGGGTTAATTTTTGGCAAACTTCTCCTTTAAGAAATCTTCTGGACAGAAAGACGTAATTACAACTTGCCCTTGAACTTTGAACTTGCACCTTCCAAGGAAGAACAATTAGAACTTGCTGTGTTTTTAATGCACCTCATAATGAGCTGGTCAGTTCCCTGATCAGGAACTGAGTTAGTTTGTCTCTCCTGGACGGAGGGATGAACAGAGCTGAACCCTGCCAGGAACTGCCTTAGAACTAATTAACTGCAAAGTCCAAACGGGGAAAACCCTCCTATTAAGGGAAAGAAAAAAAAAAAGGTTCCGGTTCTAAATGATCAATTATGACCAGTTGTCTCTACTAATTAAGTTAATTTAATAACTACTCCATATTTTCCCGTAAAGAAATAGGCCAATCAATATAATGAATCAAAGGAGTAGGCATTAAAGGCCAAATTCACCGAGTTCTCTCTTTCCAGACCCCTTCTGAACACCTGTTGAACCCAGGGGCTTTCAACTTTGCCAACTAAAGCCTCCTGGATACAACCTTGGAAGCTTTTAGACTTTCTGTTAAGTGCGTGAGTATTTTTAAGGTTTCCATCTTGTTTAATCAACAGAGCTGGTTACTAATTATTTATGAATCACGGGGCTGAAAACAAACTTTCCTACCTTAAGCACTTAAAGACTGGCAGATAGAGAAGAGGGGCTGGTTTTTAATTTGGCCTTTTGGTACACGGCCCTACCCCCAGGTTACCCGCCCCGTCCAGATTTCTGGAAAGGTCAAAGGTAAGCCTCCTTCCTCGGCTGGGGGAGGGAGCACACCTCCCAACAAAACAACGAGTTGGCATCCAACCTGGGGAGCAAGGCGGAGAGCAGGGCCGGGCTACGCGTGTCCAGGGTGCAGGCTCGGCACCCATTACGGCCCGGAACCAATTCCTATCTAGGGACCCGTTGAGATCGTGGGCCCGGGGCGCGCATGTCACTCTTTCCAGGGGTCCCCGGCGCCCCCACGCTCTGGAGAGCGCGCGGTGGGGTTCAAGGAAACCTCTGGGCAACCTTCGAGGCTGCTACCCGGGCACGGCCTCCACCCACCCCGACGGTACTCTCTGAGCACCCTGGATCGGGGTGTACCATCATCTGCCTCCTATGGCGAGACGCACACGGAGACTACCCGCCTGGCCGCCACCGCTATCCCGCAGGACGCGATGTTCCCGCCGCAGGACCAGGGGCTGGGGGTGGGGACCCAACCGCCTGCGCCCCAGGCCCCCGGCAAAGCGCAGTCCGGGCCGGGGCGTCCCTCCCCGCTCCGTGCGTCCACCGCGCCGGCAGGCAGGTGATCAAGTCCCACGAACCTGCGCGCGCGCCCTCCCACCCCGGGGCCCCGCTTCCCGGGGCTCGGCCCTTACCTCGGAGAGGGCCGGGGCGGCCCCGCGGGGCCGGGCGCGGGCTGGGCCCGGGAGACGCGCCTCCCGCCGCCGCTGGGAGCCGAGGCGGCGAGCGGGTGCGGCGAGCTCCTCCCGGGCGGCGGCGGGAGGCGCTGCTCTCGCTGCTGCCGCNCGGCCCTTACCTCGGAGAGGGCCGGGGCGGCCCCGCGGGGCCGGGCGCGGGCTGGGCCCGGGAGACGCGCCTCCCGCCGCCGCTGGGAGCCGAGGCGGCGAGCGGGTGCGGCGAGCTCCTCCCGGGCGGCGGCGGGAGGCGCTGCTCTCGCTGCTGCCGCCGCCGCCGCGGCTGCGGGTCTCAGAGCTATGCCGCCGCCGTGCGTCCCTAGGCTCCTGCGGGAGGCCGGCTGCTCGCGCGGCAAACTCTTCCGCACGCAGAGCCAGCGGGGAGAGAAGCCGCTGCCGCCACCGCGCCGCCGCCTCTTCCTCCTCCCCCGCCCTCCTCCCGCCTCCTCTCGGTCCTCCTCCTCCTTCCCTGCGCTCCCGCGGCCGCCGCCGGCCAGGTCTCTCTTGGCCGCACGCCGGGCCCTGGCTGCGACCCAGCCTGGGACCCGCACCCTGCGCTCCCTATGAGCAGATGGACCCCTGGACCCACCTCCCATCCCCCAGCTTCCCTGAGTGGCGGAGACACCCGCACCCAAGGCCTCCACCGCAGGGCTGCTGCCGGGGACGCGCAGCATGGTCCGGCCGAGGGTGCGGGGTGGGGACGGGGTGTGCTTAGAGGGGAACTGTCCGAAGGAGAGGCCAGTGGAGGTCCCGTTCAAGTTGTCAGCGGGGGCGGTGGGGAATCGCCCTCCCCTGCGCGCTGCCACCGGCTGTCCAGTGTGTTGGGGGGCCAGCGCACCACCGCGGCCCCCAGCACGCCGTCCTCGTGGGGCAGCCCTGCGCGCAGACCACTGCGCTTTCCCGAAGAACCGCGGGCGGGGATCAGGGAGACGCCGGCGAGCGCAGAGTACCGCGGCGCCTGCTGGGGAGGAACGATCACTGTTTCTTCCGAGGCGAACGTAGCCGGTCCAGAAAATGGGTCAAGGATGGAAAGGAGCCCCTCCTATAGGGCTTGGGGGCCGCGGCCAGGAGCGCGCACCCAGAGCTCCAAGCTGCGGCTCCCTCCCCTCCTCCGCTGCCCTCCTCTCCAGTGCAGGAAATGTTCCACTGACCTACATATTTTTCCAAACATACGTGACCTTTTTTTTTTTCCCTCTGTGGGAGGAGACAGGCGAGAATCCAAAAAAAAAAAAAAAAAAGCTGGAGCGGTGCGCGAGAAAACAAGGAGGCATTCAGCAAGTCTCCCGCAAACAGCGAACACAGACACGTGCGCATAAACAGTCCGGGGAGCCCGGAGCTGCTGTTGCAACCTCTGCGGGGCTCCGAGGCAGAGTCGGGTGGGAAAGAGAGACCACGCGCCCCGCCAGGGCCCGGAACGGTGTCCCGGCTCCTCTAGACTCACAAACCCCTGTCCATCCTAGGCGCCAGGGAAGAAGCCCCAAAGAGGCGGCGATAGCTTTCCTATCCCCGCGAGGTCACTCCCGGGACATCAGAGAGGCATGTTGCCTGGCGCAGCGCTGGGCGCCCAGCTGCCTTTTTCGGATGTCCCCGAGTCCTTTGTACAATTAGAGGAAAGTGCCCCCACCAGTCCTGTCCCATCACACTATCTTCTCAGGCCTCTCAGAACATCAGACGGGCCCCCTACTCGGTTCCAGGGCCCTGGCTTTTTCTCCGAGCTCAAGACAAATCCTCCCCAGCACAGACCCGACCCACAGCGCCTTATTTGGGCATGCAACTCGGCACTGTCAATTAGATCAAAACGTTCACACAGACCTCCCTTTTCCCCCCTGTAAAGTAGGTCATTCTCTTTATTTCCCACTTGCATTATTTTTGTCTAATTCTCCTCCTGAAAAATAATCAGCCCTCAGGAGCTTTGCGCATCCTGAGAAGCTGTTATTCTTAGGCTTGTAGGGCTTTTCAAGAAGGAGGAGGAGGCATTTGTCACGTTGTGGTTTTGAAGTCCTTCCCTTTCCAAAAGGAGAACATTTGAAAACTTTATATTGCTTTGGTTTTTCTACCCCCTCCTTTCCTTTGGGCAAGTAGGTTTCACCCTGCCCTTAGAGTGAGGCTATGACTAATATCTACTAAAGGATAAAGTTCTGTGCTCTTAACCGGATTTAATGCAGAATTTAAAGTCACCTCCCTTCCTTTCTTGCTTTGAAAGAGATTTCAGCTCCCTCCTCCTTCTCCCTTCTTGGAACCAGCTGAACCATCTTTAATTGATCTTTTAGAAAACAAATGGTCTACAGAAATAATACACCAGGTGCAACTGCCCCCACAGTGCAGCAGGTATTTTTGCTAGGGTCTGTTTTCACCTGTTGCTGCTAGGATCTCCCATTAAATGTGTGGCTCCTGTCTTCTGATCATGGAGATTTTGTATGTCGTCGTACTTACTCCAGATGCCATCCTGTCTCCTAGTGTTAATTCCACCTGTCTGAGCATAGAGGGGGGTGGGTCGGCAGCAGAGAACCCAGTCAGGACCCCAGCAGAGTCGGAGAGGGACGTGAACCTCCTGTTCATTCTCTGTGCTTGGCAGTTCAGTTCCTTTAACTGGCATTTGTTGAAAGCTTGTCATGAATCAGGCTGGGCCTGTCCTGTGAGCAATGGAGGGAAACTTGACAGCTGTTTATGTCTGTACAAGAAGGGTTTACAATGTGGAGGCAGGGACAAATAGGAGGCCAATAGGGTGAGTGCCACAAGACCTAGTGACGTGCGTTCAAGAGAGGGAATAAGGATGGGCTTCCTGGAGGAAGTGACATTGCTGTTAGGATTTTTCATCAACCAGATAACAAAGTCACGTTGGCTCATAATCTGCGCATTATTCAAAATGTACAACATGGAGCAAAAGAAACTATTGCAAAACCACGTTGTCAATTGGGGGAATTTCTCAAGTCTCAGGTGGTTCATCCTTTAAAAGAATGTGAATTTATTAAATGAATGAATGTTGCAGTGATATATCTAGGAACCCCAGCTATTTTTCAAAAAAAAAAAAAGATTATTTATGGGTGGGAGAGAGAGGAAATGATTCATTCTAGTTAGTTGTGTCAATCTTTAAAGGGAGCAGAGAAACTGTCTGAAGTTTTTGCAGTCTAATCAGATATTCTTTTCTCTCATAGAAGTTGTGGCATATTCTGATTAAAAATATTTAGCTGATTAAATTCTCAAATATATACAGAATTATGTGTATATGGTGCTACACACGGGTAAGAACATGTGGATGATTACAAGAGTTATAGTACTAGCTCACATCTGGGACCAATGTTAGACATGTATGTATGTATGTTAGACATGTATGTATATATGTATATTAGACATGTATGCAGTTGTGCATGTGTGCCCAGTCGTGTCTGACTCTTTGTGGCTCCGTGGAGCCTGCCAGCCTGCAGGGGATCTTCCCAACCCAGGGCTTGAACCCGTGTCTCCTGTGTCTCCTACATTGGCAGGGGGGTTCTTTACCAGAACCACCACCTCGTAGACATGTAAAGTCAGTAAATTAAACTCACACTTTAGGAGAAATACCAAGTACAGTGTTCTGTGCTAGATGATATCATCACATTTTTGCGGACTAATTGTAAGATAGAGGGGCCTTAAAAAAATTTTTTTTAATGAATGGCCAGAAGCCATTTTATGGATTTTCATCTCTAAGTAGTAGTTTTCAGTTAAACTTTAAAAAAAAAAAATCCACAATTCTATGCATCACTGAGTAGAATAATATGCTAGGGAAGAAGACTATTGCAACTGAGGCAGAAGGGGAAGTTGGGTCAGAATGAGGATGAAGAGACCTCAAAGCCCATAACTAGAAATCAAATACTCAAAGGCCAGGGCTGATGAGCACTCCAAGAAGAAAGATTCAAGAATGTCACCTGCATTTGAAATGCCAAGGTTAGAATGTGAATGCCTTGTTTCTGCAGAAGCTTCGTAGCAAGAACAAAGTGCTGGGTGTGATTCAGTCACTGCAGTAGGCTCAACCTGAGGACGCTCCCAGGAAAGAATCCAGGCCTTGTGCAACTTGCCTGGGAGAGCGAGGACTGGACTTGGCATTGCTGCCTGTTAGATCATGTGGTTGGCAAACCAAAGAACTAAGTAAGATTTCCTTACAGAGCTGGCGTGGAGGGCCCAGGGAGAAATCTGGGCTGGCGGAGTCTGGAGGTGACAAAGCCTCAGCTAATCCCTGCTAGCTGACTGCAGTGCTTCCAAGGACCACAGGAGGAAATGGCATGTGTGGGTGCGTGCAAACACCACACACACACACACACATCCTCCGGAAAAAGAGGTGGGGAGACTGTTGATAATATGGGCACTTGAAAATAATCTTTCCTAATAGTTAAGCACCACAAGAAGTCCCTTCACATACACAGTCTCCAAGTTTGATTTTGGACGTATGCCAAGTCGCTTCAGTCGTGTCTGACTCTTTGTGGCCCTATGGACGATAGCCTGCTGGACTCCTCTGTCCATGGGAGTCTCCAGGCAAGAACACTGGAGTGGGTTGCCATGCCCTCCTCCCGGGGATCTTCCCAACCCAGGGTGAAACCCGAGTCTCTTCTGTCTCTTGCATTGGCAGGCGGGTTCTTTACCACTAATGCCACCCGAGAAGCCCAAAAGGTTGATTTTAGGTCCTATTTCTCAAAGAGGATCTTTTTTTTTTAATAGTCTTTAATTTTAGAGCAGTTTTATTGTTGTTCAGTCACTAAGTCGTGTCCAACTCTTTGCAGCCCCATGGACTGCAGCATACCAGGCTCTCCTGTCCTTCACTATCTCCTGGAGTTTGCTCAAATTCATTTTAGAGCAGTTTTAGATTATCAGCAAAATTGATCCAAAAGTACTAAGTTCTCATATAGTCTCCAATCCCCTCCCCCAGCCCCCAATCAACATTGCTCACCAGAGTGGTACATCTGTTCCGGTCCACGAACTTCCACTGACACATTGTTAACACCAGAATTATAGTTTCCGGGCGTCCCTGGTGGCTCAGATGGTTAAGAATCTGCCTGCAATGAGGAAGACACAGGTTTGATCCCAGGGTTGAGCAGCTCTCCTGGAGGAGGAAATGGCAACCCACTCCAATATTCTTGCCTGGGAAATCCCATGCACAGAGGAGCCTGGTGGGTTATAGTCCACGAAGTCACAAAGAGTCAGACATGACTGAGCGACTAACAGCGTTTACATCAGGGTGGACTATTGGTGTTATACTTTGGTGGCTTTAGATAAATGTATAATGATGGGCCTTTGCCATTATAGCATCAAACAGAGTATTTTCACTGCCCTGAAAATCCTGTTATCCACCTGCTCTTCCCTCCATCTTCACTAAACCCTGGCCATCACTGATCTTTTTACTGCCTCCATAACTTTGCCTTTTGAAGAATGTCATATAATTGGAATCACACAGTACCTAGCTTTTCATATTGGCTTCTTCTTAAAATGTGCTTAAGTTTTCTCCATCAACACAGAATAATATTATGTTGTCTGGATAAGAAGTTTTTTAAACTGGTATTTTAGGGACTTTCCTGGCAGTCCAGTGGTTAAGACTTCACCTTCCAATGCAGGAGGTGTGGGCTTGATCCCTGGTCAGGGCCAGAAAAACACCAAAAAACCAAGAAACAGAAGTCATATCGCCATATTGTAGTAAATTCAATGAGACTTGAAAAAATAAGCTGACATTTTAGTAAACAGTGCTTTCCGTAATAACAGGTAACATTTGTCTAACACATGCAAGGTATTTACGTGACCTCATTTCAGAAGGCCCTATAAAAAAGTGATTTAGGATTTCCTAGTGACAGAGAAGAAATCTGACTTTCACTCAAGGTACCTTCAGGGTGTTGGCATATACGTGGCAGAGCAGGGTTTGATCCTTGCTTGAAGACTGCTGCTCCCTTGGTCCTTCCTCCCACCAGACCTAGCTCTCGGCTGTGTGAGATGCCAACACAAGGATATTCGTGGCATCATTCACTCCCCATGAGGTCTTGCTGGATAATGAACTGGTGCCAAAGCGGGCATGTACTGCTCAGAGGATGTGCATTTCTTATCTCCGTTTTCCCTTGTTCTCCTCTCGATACATCAGCTATTAATATAGCTTTACTCCAGTCTTGAATCAGCTCTCTTCCAAGCACTTGAAATAGAAATCCAGGGTGAAGGCTTGGGGTTGGCAAAAGAGCAACACTTGGTCCTGATAAGCCACAGAAAGAAACTCACTGGGCTAATATGTAGTGTTATTGGCATATTGGCATCTCACCAAGGGCAGGCATTGTGTGGACTTTGGTGACGGCCTGGGTGGGCGTGGCCTTTGGTCCGCATATGTGGTCTTCAAACCAGCTCTAGGTTATACAGCTTGGGAATGAAAGCAGATTCATCCTGTGAAAGTGAGTCTGAGTGTCAGTCAAGCTTCCCTCACTTGGCCCATGAGAGGGCGACCAGGGTGGGCCAGCCCAAGGTGGAGGCCTTGCTCAACTGTTATATCTGATCATCCTTCTGGTTACGTGAGTGGCTGGGAATGTAGCCTTTCTCATTGGAACTAGATTTTGTTGTTGTTGTTNCCATGAGGTCTTGCTGGATAATGAACTGGTGCCAAAGCAGGCATGTACTGCTCAGAGGATGTGCATTTCTTATCTCCGTTTTCCCTTGTTCTCCTCTCGATACATCAGCTATTAATATAGCTTTACTCCAGTCTTGAATCAGCTCTCTTCCAAGCACTTGAAATAGAAATCCAGGGTGAAGGCTTGGGGTTGGCAAAAGAGCAACACTTGGTCCTGATAAGCCACAGAAAGAAACTCACTGGGCTGATATGTAGTGTTATTGGCATATCGGCATCTCACCAAGGGCAGGCATTGTGTGGACTTTGGTGACGGCCTGGGTGGGCGTGGCCTTTGGTCCGCATATGTGGTCTTCAAACCAGCTCTAGGTTATACAGCTTGGGAATGAAAGCAGATTCATCCTGTGAAAGTGAGTCTGAGTGTCAGTCAAGCTTCCCTCACTTGGCCCATGAGAGGGCGACCAGGGTGGGCCAGCCCAAGGTGGAGGCCTTGCTCAACTGTTATATCTGATCATCCTTCTGGTTACGTGAGTGGCTGGGAATGTAGCCTTTCTCATTGGAACTAGATTTTGTTGTTGTTGTTGGGGTGGGGGTGGGGGGAGATGCTCAGCTCAGATTTGCTCCCAGGAATTTTGTAAACAACCCAGGTGGTGCAAATGGCAAAGACTCCACCTGCCAATGCAGGAGACCTGGGTTGGGAAGATCCCCTTGAGGAGAAAAATGACAACCCATTCCAGTCTTCTTGCCTGAAAACCTTCAGGGACAAGAGGAGCCTGGCGGGCTACAGTCCATGGGGTTGCAGAGCTGGGCATGACTGAGCACCACACACAGTGCTACGCAGTACACACCTTTCCCAGTCTGTACAAGGTGGTTAACCTGAGCAAGATGGGGAAAGGGACAGTGGCTTCAAAGCACGCAGAGGAGTGAATGGAGGGAAAGTCTTTTGTGTGCAGGGTGTCAGGAGCTGGAGGGAGGAAGGTGCTGGGGGTGCAAATGTGGGTGGGCTAGAAATGAGCCAGAAGGAATGGGGGCTGTTTCTCAGCTCCTGCAACTAGCCGAGTGGATTTCAGAAGCAACCGTAGAGTCCGATACAGGGTGTCTCTGTAAAGCGCATACAGGGTGGAAGGAATCACTTCTGAAGGGACGGGCCCACTGTTGAGACACATGCTTCTCCAACCTGTGTGGGAAACACCCTTTAAACAGGGCAGAAAGACAGCTGTGTTGCCACACAAGCGGATACTGTCTTTCACTGTTCTCAGCTCATGTCCCATTGAACTCCACTAAGAGATCCAACCAGTCAATCCTAAAGGAAATCAACCCTGCTGCTGGAGCTGAAGCAACAATCCTTTCTTTGGCCACCTGTTGCAAAGAGCCGATTCACTGGAAAAGACCTTGATGCTGGGAAAGATTGAGGGCAGGAGGAGAAGGGAGAGAGAGGACAAGATGGTCGGATGGCATCACTGACTCAATGGATATGAGTTTAAGCAAGCTCCGGGAGATAGTGAAGGACAGGGGAGTCTGGTATACTGCTGTCTGTGGGGTCACAAAGAGTTGGACGGGACTTAGCTACTGAACAACAACAAACGAGGAGAGGTCATTTAATGTATTTGTTGTTTAGTTGCTAAGTCGTACTCAACACTTTTGCGACCCCATGGACTGTAGCCCGCCAGGCTCCTCTGTTGATGGGATCCCCCAGGCAAGGAAACTGGAGTGAGTTGCCATTTCTTTCTCCAGGGAATCTTCCCAATCCAGGGATCAAACTTGCGTCTCCTGCACTGGCAGGCAAACTCTTTATCGCTGAGCCACGAGGGAAGCCCCTCTAATGTATTTACATGTGTCTGTTTCAAATGGGCATTTTCAGCTCATTTCTCAGACTGATTTCCATTTCTGTCTCTTTTTAAGATTCTTTGACTTGGGCACAATGCTGTTCGAATAGTTAAGTTTCTATACTAACAGATACATCATCATACTCTACCACATACTTTGCCCAGGAAGAACATTTAGTGATCCGAAATTCATTACACAGAGTTCACTTGAAGTGAAACGCTAATGATAGAAAAATGTTCTCCAAGGATCTATTTATAATCCCTCCCAAGTAGGCAGAAGAGATGCATTTCCTGTGTGGACAAGCACTATTTTCTCAAAATGCTTTGTTACAAGGTTTTGGTGAGAAAGAAGCTTTTCTCGATGGCTTTGGTCTAACACTTGCATTGACAGTGAACATGATTCTTGACTAAGACAACCTCATTCGATGTTTTTGAAATGTGCTATTGCTTGTCTCTCTGGCTTTCTCCCTTTCAAGGCAAAGGAGTGGTTGCCCTGAAATTATAGATGCTTTTATCGTGGCAATGGGGCTTGACTGTATTTTTGCATTCCAGAAACTTCTGACTAAAACTACTGTTGCTGTTGTTTAATCACTAAGTTGTGTCCGACTCTTTGCGACCCCATAGACTACAACATGCCAGGCTCCCCTGTCCTCCGCTATCTCCAGGAGTTTGCTCAAATTCATGCCAGTTGAGTCGGTGATGCTATCCAACCATCCCTTCCTCTGTCGTCCCCCTTCTTCTCCTGCCCTCAATCTTTCCCAGCATCAAGATCTTCCCAGGTGGCACTAGTGGTAAAGAATCCACCTGCCAATGCAGGAAATGAAAGAGACATGGGTTTGATCCCTGGGTCAGGAAGATTCCCTGGAATAGGAAGTGGCAACCCACTCCACCTTCTTGCCTGGGAAATCTGATGGACAAAGGAGCCTGGCGGGAGACAGTTCATGGGGGTCACAAAGAGTTGAACACGACCAAGCACACACATACACATGCAAACACACACAAACCATTAAAGATACTTTTCCTTTTTTATGATTAGTATGGAGGTTCTGATGGACCAAAGTGCCTTATGTCTGGGGTTGACTGAGTACTAGGGCTTTTCTTGGAAGACTTTTCACTTGCGAATTTAAGAGACCAGTGGGTAGCATCTTGTTTTCTGGGCCCTGAAATTCAGACCAGTGAGTCTCAAAATGTGTTCCTTGGGCCAACCACATCAGCTTCATCTTGGAACTTGTTAGAAATGCAAATTCTCCTCTCAGATCTGCTGAATCAGAAGCCCTGGTCACAGGCTCCAGCAAAGTGGGTTAAAAAGGCCTTTCAGGAGATTTTAATGTCTATAACATCTGAGAAGTACTGATTTAGACAGGAAGTGATGCCACAGGTAGGGGACTGCTCCACTGTGATGTGAGATGAGGTCATTTTATTGTTCTCCCTGTGCCAGTTCCTGGGTTAAGAGCAGGCAGGCATTCATTTGTTTAATCGTCATAGCTATCCTTTGAGGCTTCCCTGATGATTCAGCAGTTAAAGCACCTGCCTGCAATGCAGGAGACCCATGTATGATCCCTGGGTCAGGAAGATCCCCTGGGGGAGAACATGGCAACCCGCTCTAGTATTCTTGCCTGGGAAACCCCATGCACAGAGGAGCCTGGCGTGCTACAGTCCATGGAGTTGCAAAGAGTCAGACACGACTGAGTGACCGAGCAAAGACATCCTTTGAGGGTGGTTTTCTTATTATCCCCTTTGACAGGTGATGGAACAGGGCCAGGAGGGGTTACATCATTGCACAGGTACCGCCGCTAGCTAGCAGGGAGCAGGGCAGGACAGCGATGGGGGCCTCCGCTGCCCAAGCCGACGCTTTGACCACCCTGCACTTCTGCTGGCCTTGGACACATTCACCCAGGTGACTGATGGGAATAAGTCCCTTCCTCAAGATTTCTCCCCATTTTCCTGTTTCTTCGCTCCTTCCCTTTCGCTCAGTATCTTCTGGGCATCTCTTCTTTCTCGCTCTTACTCTCTACTTCCCCCCTCCCCCTGCTCCATGGAAATGAACTGCTTTAAAATATTCCATCTCATCTTTAACTTTGTTCTTGTTTGGTATTTCATCAGAGTCCAGCCTGGCCAAATCTGAAGCACAGAGCTGAGCCAATACCTGGTGACCTCAGGTTGTGTTGAGAGCCAGTTGGCTTGATTGTGGCCTTTAGAGAAAGCGAAACTGGCAGGGAGGATCATTAAGTTAATATGCCTTTTACCCAAGAGGGGAATGGCTACTAAACGCAGTAAGCTGTGCTTGTGCTGTACTAGGTGGGGTCTGTAGGCATTGTCTGAACTCATAGGGAGCTGGAGGGCTAAGGCCTAAGATACTAACCTGAGCCAACCAGTTAAGAAATCAACATTTGTACTCTAAATTAACATAAAATATGAAGACAGTGCATGAATGGCAAGTATAAAACATTAAGGGAAAACAACTGAGAGCTTAGAAATAAACTCTCACAATTAAGTTTGGTTGATTTCAACAAGGACGCCAAGACAATTCAATGGGGAAAGAATAGTCTTTTGTTAACAAATCATTCTGGAACAATGGAATCAATACACAAAAGAATGAAGTTGGACCCCTACCTCACACTATATATAAAACATTAGCTTGAAATGAATCAAATGCATAAAGGTAAGAGTTAAAACTATAAAACTCTCGGAAAAAAACCATAGGGGTAAATCTTCATGACCTTGGATTTATCCAAGGATTCTTAGCTATGACACCAAAAGTAACAGCAACTAAAGGCAGGGGAAATAGACAAGTTGGACTTCATCAAAAGTAAAAACGTGTGATGATGCTATCAAGAAAGTAAAAGGACAACCCACAGAATGGGAGAAAATATTTGCAAGTCATATATCTGATAAGGGACCTATATCTGGAATATATTATTTTAAAAACTCTTAGGGGGCAAATAATTCAATTTTTAAAAATAGTCAAAGAATCTGAATAGATTTTTCTTCAAAGATGATCCACATCCTGAGTCCTTTGAGAAATGTAAATTAAAGCCACAGAAAATACTACTTCANCCATTAAGGATATATGCCTAATTCTTCCTTCTTCAAGCCTCATCCATCCAATCAGCATCTTGCCTCCTCCCCACCACACCCCTCCCCCTTCCCGCTTCCTACACATCTTCCTGTGGCCCCAGAAGTGAGCAAGGCCCCCAAGTTTCTCTCTTGCTCTTCTCCTTCTTTCTTGGGAGAATCCAGTTCTGTGGTTCTTATTTCAAAGCCTTCCAAATCTTTATCTCAGGTTCTGACCGCTCTCCGCCCACGTTGCCAACTGCCCGCCAATATTTCCACGTGGATGTCTCCCACTTAACTTGCCTCAGACCCACTTGATTCTTCCTTTTTCCCTTTCTCCCCACCCCAGATCATTCTCCCAGCCACCCTAGTCCTGTGAATGATGACTTTTCTTCCGCTTACCTGCACTTGGAAACTGAAGTCTGTCCTGAAATGCTTCCTCTCTCATCTGCTCTTGTCATCCAGGGCCTGAGCCTGATGGACGCTCCTCTCCTAGCATTTCGCTCACGCTTCTTTTCTTCCCTTGCCTGCTGTCCCTCTCTTCTGTGGTCTGGCCCGATGTAGGAGGGCTCACTCACATTCTAACTCTTCTAACTGGCCACAAGTAAGTACAGAGTATGAGTTATGGAAGAAAAGGAACCTAGTCACGACCTAAGGAAGGGCTACAAAACTCCACCCTGAACTTCATGCAGGAGATTTTGCAAGACAGTTGGACGGAAGAACTTGAAACCCAAGGGCCTGGAGAGAAAACCATTAATTAATAAAGCAGTTCATCTTGGGGAAATTGACACATATGGCCCAGGGTGAGGGTTTAGAGAGCCTTCCAGTCCTAGGCCAGTGGTGCATACGTATGCAGTCACTAAGTCGTGTCTGACTCTTTGTGATCCCATGGACTGTGGCCCAACAGACTCCTCTGTCCATGAGACTTCCCAGGCAAGAATACTGGAGTGGGTTGCCATTTCCTTCTTCAGGGGGTCTTTCTGACCCAGGGCTGAAATCCACATCTTCTCCTTGGCAGGCGGGTTCTTTATCACTGAGCCTCCAGGGAAGCCCAGACCAGGGGTGGACATACTAAAATATGTCTGCATTCCTTGGTAATAAGCCACTGTGCTGAGCCCCCTGACTGCCCCCACAAGGGCCCTGTGGCTCCCAGGACGGCCTGAGACTTCCCGCCATACAGAGATTCTGAGAAGCCCTGAGGACGGCCATGCTATCACGTGGAGTTAGGTGGCTCTGACCCTACAGCCACCTGGCTTCAATTGCAGTGCTTTCCCATGGCCGCCAAACCCAATCCACACTCCTTGGCATGCTCAGAACCCACCCACATTAACCTGATCACAGCCTAGCTTCCTGGTCTATTTTCCGTCACTCCCTGCACTGCACTCCCCCCTGCCTTTCCCACCCCGCCGCCCGTTTATGACTTGTGCTATTCCCGCATCAAATTCTATTTTTGCTTTTCTCTCCCTGCTCTGCTGAAATTATTTCTCTCCAACCAAAGTCTTGCTTATATGCTACCAAAAAGTCATCCCAGAGGCCTTCTTCCTCACTGATATCGTTAGGTACATAGAAAAGTTATAGTTACATTTATAAGTAGTCAGGAAGCAACAGTTAGAACTGGACATGGAACAACAGACTGGTTCCAAATAGTAAAGGAGTANAAGTGATGTCTCTGCTTTTTAATGCCCGGTCAACTTTTCTCCTGGAACTAGGATTGAGGAAGAACTGGCCTAAAAAGAAGTCTTTAAAAAGAAAGGAAGAAAAAAAAAAGATACGTTGCATCTCAGCCTTCTCATTCCTTCCAAGGAAATTTCTCTTGGAGCTTCAAAAACACCACAGGCATCAGAATGGAATAAGAGCCTGTGGCAACTCCAAGGCTTTGCCTGATGAATCTCCGGTATTTAACAAAGAAGCCTTTATTTCATCATCCAAGGAAGCAGTTCTATCCAGCCTCCAATCCAGGACCAACCTTGATTTCCTTTGCCCTCATCCTCCCTATCACTGTCTCCAGAACACTAGAAAGGGCCTAGTTTCCTGGCCGCTCTTGCTAAGTACCACATATGAGGACAAGAACAAGCGTAAGCTTTTAAGAGCTTACCACTACAGACACATACACAGAGTGTAGGTTATGCTTGGCATAGAAAACCTATTTCTGAGAACAAAATCAACTCACATATTTAAGGGGAGGGAGGAGGGAGGGGGGGTTCAGGATGGGGAACACATGCACACCCAGGGCTGATTCATGTCAATGTACAGCAAAACCCACTACAATGATGTCAAGTAACTAGCCTCCAATTAAAATAAATAAATTTTTTTTAAAAATGACAACATATAGCTTACATTTTTAATATAATATAGAAAAGCATAAGAAAGAAAGAAGTTTCTTTATATATACATATGTATGTCAGTCTTAGTTGCTCAGTCATGTCCGACTCTTTGCAGCCCCATAAACTGTAGCTGGTCAGGCTCCTTTGTCCATCGAATTCTCCAGGCAAGAATACTAGAGTGGGTAGCCATTCCCTTCTCCAGGGGATCATCTCAACCCAAGGATGGAACCTGGGTCTCCTGTGTTTCAGGCAGATTCTTTGCAGTCTGAACCACCAGAGAAGCCCATATATTTATGTTTATTCATGCACAAACACACATGTATGTGTTTCTACACATGAGATTCAGACAGCATAGAAACAGAAAGTCAATAAAATGCAAAAGTCAGTCTTCCCTTTCCTTTTCAGGTCTCTCTCCAACAAAATAACTATTGTGAATTTGTCTTGACTCCTTCCAGAAATTAAAGAACTATACTCATGTGCGTCAATGTCCGTGCTCACACACTCACATGTACATATTCTACAGAGGGGTCAAAATATGCAGACATACTACAAATAACCAGTGCTGGAGAAGGTGTGGAGAAAAGGGAGCCCTCCTACCCTGTTGGTGGGAATGTAAGTTGGTGCACCTGCTGTGGAAAACAGTATAGAGGTTCCTCTAAACACTAAAAAGAGAGCTACCATAGGACCCAGCAATCCAACTCCTGGGCATATACCCAGACAAACTTTAATTCAGGAAGATACGTGCACCCCAGCTTTCACTCCAGCACTACTTACCATACCCAGGACATGGAAACAACCCAAATGTCCATCAGCAGGTGAAAATGGATAAAGAAGAGGTGGCACATATAGACAATGGGAAATCACTCAGCCATAAATAGAAGGAAATAATGCCATTTGCAGCAACCTGGATGGAACTAGATATTGTCATACTGAGTGAAGTCAGCCGGTCAAAGAAAGACAAGTATCATATGAAACTGCTTAGATGTGGAATCTAAAACAAGGCACAGGCCAACTTATCTGTGAGACAGAAGCAGAGTCAAAGGCATAAAGAACAGATTTGTGGCTGCCAGGGGGAGGGGAGTGGGGAAGGGGTGACAGGGGAGCTTGGAATTAGCAGATACAAACTATTATATATAGAATGGATAAACAAGAAGGTCCTACTTCTTCATATGAGCCCAATTACCTCTCAGATACCCCACCTCCAAAAACAAAGGTCCTGCTCTATAGCACAGGGAACAATATTCAGTATCATGTAATAAACCATAATGGAAAAGTATATGAAAAAGAATATATATATATGTAGTGTATGTGTGTGTGTGTGTGTATAACTGAATTACTGTGCTATATAGCAGAAATTAACACAACATTGTAAATCAGCTATACTTCGATAACATAAATACATAAAGATTGGCTTTTTCACATAGTATGTGTGGTCTCAGCACATGCAGACACACCCCCTTCTTTGTCCTGACTGCATAATATTCAGATCCCCTGGAGAAGGGAATGGCAAGCTCCTCCAGTATTCTTGCCTGGGAAATCCCATGAACAGAGGCGCCTGGCGGGCTACAGTTCATAGGGTCACAAAGAGTCGGACAAAACTGAGTGACTTTCACTTCATTATAGACTAAGTTTTCTTGAATGATAGAAATTTATTGTCTCACAGTTCTGGAGGCTAGAAATCCAAGGTGAAGGCATTGGCAGAGCTGGTTTTTTCCGAGAGCCAAGAGGGAAGGATCTTATCCAGGCGTCTTGTTAATGATTGTCTTTGTGACTGTCTCTGTTCCCGTTCTTTAAGGATGCCAGTCATTTTGGATTAGGGCCTACACTCATGACCTCATTTAACTTGATGGTCAATGTGAAGACCCTGTTTCACACTCTAGTTACTAGGAGGTGGGATGCCAGTGTATCTTTTCAGGGGAGATGCAGTTCACCCCATTACCCCAAACAATGGAATACTATGCAGTCAGGACAAAGAAGGGGGTGTGTCTGCATGTGCTGAGACCACACACACTATATAAAACAGGTAAACAACAAGGTCCTACTGTATAGCACAGGGCACTACATTCAATATACTATTAATAAACCATAATGGAAAGAACATGAAAAGGAATAATTATACAGATGTATAAATGAATCACTTTACTGTATACCAGAAACTGACACAACATTGTAAATCAATAACACTTCAATTTCTGAAAATAGAAAGGACTCTGGTGGGCTCAGCTCGGGTCAGGCTCTAGGGCCAGGACCCACCTGGAGCTGTATCACGGGTACTAACCAGAGTAAGCTCAGAATGATAGGAGTGGTGTGGTGGGTGGGGACACCTCCCGGTGGAAGAGGTTTTGGGCACACACTTGCCTGGGGGCTCCTGGTTCAATGGAAACCTCCTGTGTGCCTGTGTGTGCTCAGTCGTGTCTGACTCTCTGCGACCCCATGGACTGTAGCCCTCCAGGCTCCTCTCTCCATGGGATTTCCTAGGCAAGAACACTGGAGCATGGTGACCATTTCCTACTCCAAGGGGCTCTTTCCAGCCCAGGGATGGAACCCAGATCTCTTGGGTCTCCTGCAGTGGCAGGTGGAGTCATTACCAAGTGTGCTACCTGTGCCCTACAGAATCTTCCCCAGAGAGGAATTTCAGCAGCGCCATCATTCGGAAAAGACCTAAGCCTTCATCCTGCCCATCTGAGGGTGCTTGGCAGCTCCTCCGACCCAAGCAGAGGTGCTCTGCCCATGTGGAGTCCACCACACACCTCCCTCCTCAGACTTGTGAGCTGTGCCATCCTTCCAGGAAGAAGTGGAAGGCAGCAGAAACAACTGTCAAAACAAGGCTGGGTTCTGGCTGCCGGAAAATCTGGGCTATGGCAGAGGCTCAGCGCCTGCCAAGCGAAATACCAGTTTGGAGATGTCGCTGGCGTGCAATTTAAAGAATAACTCGACTAGCACTTGAGGTTATTTAGAAAAATACCTTCGGTCACGTGCTTTCCAGTATGCTGTGTGGGATGAATCATCTGTACCCAGCCCAGAGTGAATTTAATTACAATCCCCTCCCATGTTGCTTCTTTTAAAACTTGACCTTCTTTACTGGTTGCTATTCAAATTCGGCAAAATATCAACTTGTTTTTTTCCTTCCTTTCTTTCTTTGAAGCCAAGGAGGAACATTCTAGAACTGAACAGATTCAGGCAAGAACAAGGGACCCAGGACCCAGGGAGAAACCTTGCAGGATGGCTGTGACAACGAATTACCTTTCATTACTGAGAACGTGGCATTTACCTGCGAGAGCTATAAAATAACTTGTGCCATCAACTGTACCCAGCTTGAAAGCAAAGCCAAACATCTAAGGTATCACAAACAGAATTGTTTTTTTTTAGTAACCGGGCAAGATAGTGCCAGCCAAGCAGGCTTGGTATATGTGCTTCTAAGTGGGGGGTCACTGTTCACATCCAACCCTGGGGTTCCGTAGTGGCTCAGATGGTAAAGCTGCCGCCTGCAATGAGGGAGACCCAGGTTCAATCCCTGGATCGGGAAGATCCCCTGGAGGTAGAAACGGCAACCCGCTCCAATATTGTTGCCTGGAGAATCCCGTGGACAGAGGAGCCTGGCAGGCTACAGTCCATGTTGTCACAGAGAGTCAGACATGACTGAGCGACTAACACTTCACTTATTAATATAAACAGAGAGAAATCTACTTTTCCAAGTCCAGGGGTCCTTGCTCGTGTGTGTGGTATTTGGGGAACCACTCCTGCCAGGGAGGTTTCCTCTCCAGCACACACCCAGGGAAGGATGCCTTGTGCTTGTCTGAGCACTGATGCGTCCAGTGGATTAAACATGCCCCTCTGCTCCCAGTCCTAATACAGCTGCTGCTTCTCAGAGCCCGGCCCCCAGTGGCTCAGCGTGGGCTCTGAAGTCACTGCCCCACAGTGCTCTTACAGCTCTGGGGCCAGCAGCAAATGACGCCAACTCTCTGCATCTGAGTCTCCTCCTTAGATAAATGGAGACCAGCTTAGGAATCCTCGGGCTGCAGAGCTGTCGTGCTGGTGAAATGAGATCGTCAAGGCGTCTGGTTCAACACACAGGAGTCTGCTCTGCAGTCGCCACAATGCTCAGTTCAAACCAGAATCGAGCAAGACTGGCCATTAAGCGGAAGGCGAAGTCTTTTTAAAAAAGCATATAAAGTTGTGGCTGGGCTGGGTCTTCTTTGCTGCGTGTGGGCTTTGTCTAGCTGCGGTAGGCCGGGGCGACTCTCCGGTTGCAGTGCGTGGGCTTCTCACTGCAGTGGCTTCTCCCGCTGTGGAGCCCGGATTCTAGGGCGCTCGGGCTTCAGTAGCTACAGCACGTGGGCCCGGCGGTTGTGGTTCCCGGGCTCTAGAGCGCAGGCTCGACAGTTGTGGCACACGGGCTTGGTGGTCCCACGGCGTGTGCTGTCTTCCCGCACCAGGGGCTGAACTGGTGTCTTCTGCACTGGCAGGTGGCTCTTAACCACCAGACCACGAGGGAAGCCCAAAGGCAGAGTCCTGCAGCCATGAATCACAATAGCATTTCAGGCCTGTTGCTTGCTTTCCACTCCCCAGGCTGCCACCCCTGATGCCTCATGTCACCTTCCAGTGGCCCCATATGATGCTGGGGGTGAGTGAAGACCCTCAGCCTAGTCTGTGGGGAAAGCAGCTGAGGCTTAGATGAACTTCACGGCACACCCAACCTGAGGGAAGAGCCAGCCCGGGCTGGCACAGCCTGGGACCGCATGAGTGATGGCGTTGAGCGCCGCCAGCCACAGGGCGGGGGGCGTTAGGTTTGCAGGGCGAGATCCCCACCCAGAGCAGGCACCCAGCGAGCACCTTCTTCACTGAAGCTCGTGCCCCCGAGGCCTGGCTTGGGCTGCTCGCCACATCACACCCAAGAAGCTAGAGATCAGCCACCATCGCTTGTTGCTGTGGTTATTTTATCTCAAGGACCAGAATGGGCTGAATTTGTGATTTAACAGACAGCCTCCAAAGAATCTACTGCAACGCAGGAAACCCAGGTTCAGTCCCTGGGTCAGGAAGATCCCCTGGAGAAGAAAATGGCAATCCACTCCAGTATTCTTGCCTGGGAAATTCCATGGGCAGAGGAGCCTGGTGGGCTACAGTTCTTTGTGTCACAAAGAGTCAAACACAACTGAACAACTAACACTTTTACTCACTTTCACTTCATCATGAGACCAGAACCCGGGCCAGAAGCAGGAGGAAACTCTGGAGTAAACACTCGGGCAAGGGACTTCCCTGGTGGTCCAGTGGTTAAGAATTCAACTTCCAATGCAGGGGATGTGGGTTCGAGCCCCAGTCGGGGAACAAAGATCCTATGTGCTGTAACTACTGAGCTCATGGGAGCTGTGTAGCCTCAGGCAAGCCCCTTAATTTCTCTGGACTTCAGTTTCTGCCTTGTGGGGAGAATACTTTTGTCAACTTCACAGGGTTATTGTGAGGCCTAAACAATACAGGAGGGGCTTATCTCAGTTTCCAGGACAGGATAAGGGCTTTAAAATGTTAGACAGTATTAGAATATTTTTTATACCTTCACCATATCTTGAGGCCATTCAGACCAGATCAAAGCAAAACATGGGCATGATGGATGATCCTTTCCCTTAGAGGGATTCTTAGAGGAAAATCATAGTTCCTAATGCTCGGTTCCCAATGTCCACCACCTCTCCTAGAAAGAATGAGTCTAGTTATTCAGCAGTATTTTTCTGACAGTCGACTTCCTCTCTCTCAAAGCACTTGGAATTCTATTTTTGTGTTTAACTGCAGTTAGAGTGCTTCCATTAATTTCCATACGGGCCCATCAGTGAAGTGAGAATATCTGTGGAAGCCAGATTTTCCTAAAAGATGGTCTTGTCTGCCAAGGTCTTTTATTTATTGGCCCCAACACTCTGTTTTTGACCAGTGGAGTTTTATTAACTCTTGCAATGCTTAATATCTGTGATAGAGTCCATGATCTAGGTAGCATTTAGAAAACCAGAGACCTTAAGAAATGAAGCAGGAACTTCTCTAGTGGCCCAGTAGTTAAGAATCTACCCAAGGGCAACAGAGACACAGACTGAAAGAACAGAGCCGTGGGCACACGGAAGGTCAGGGACGGAAGAGCTGGGAGAGCAGCGTGGAAATGTACACACCACCATACGCAAAGTAGACAGCCAGTGGGAATTTGCTATATGAGTCGGGGAGCTCAAATCAGGTGCTCTGTGACAGCCTAGAGGGGCGGGAAGTGGGAGGGAGACCCAAGAGGGAGGGGACATGTGTGTACTTGTGGCTGACTCATGCTGATGTATGGCAGAAACCAACACAACATTGTAAAGCAATGATCGTCCCATTAAAAATAATTCAACATTAGAAAAAAAAAAAAAAAAAACTCCGCCTGCCAGTTCAAGGTTGGATCCCTGGTCTGGGAAGATCCCTCGCGCTGCGCAGCAGCTAAGCCCGTGTGCCACAACTATCACGCGTGCTCTAGAGCTCGGGCTCCAGGATAACAGAGGCCACCACAATGAGAAGCGCTTGCACCGCAACCAGAAAAGGTCTGGGCAGCAACAAAGATCCAGCACAGCCAAAAATAAATGATAATTACAGAGAAAAGAAATGAAGCAGTTCACTAGGAACAGCCCAGGCCATAGTCTTCCAGGACCACTGGACCTACAAAAATCCATGCCTGCTTCCCCTCATCAGAGACACCAAGACCCCCCTCATCCATTTTTCTCGTATCTCCCTGCCTCTAAGATAAGTCTTTCCATCAAAGTGGTGATGAAAACATTTCTTTCGATCACAGAATTGAAACATATTTTAACAGTAGAATTTTAAAATGTATTCGGTGAAATAGGATGCAGACGTTTGTCAAAGGGCATCTCTTTCAGCTTGTTATACTCTCATTACAGTTTCCGCCCTCAAACTGTTTTATCAGAGGAGCGCTATTCCCTTTGAGTACCCTTTGACAGCCCAAACTATCATCTTTCAGATGGCAGATGGATGCCTGAATAAGGAGAATGAGTTTTCCTAATGTTGTCTCCTGATCAGGATGGAGGAGCCACGTTCTCTCTCCCAGGCTGCTGCATCTGCCTTCTAGCAAGTCTCACTCATTCTGTCTCTCCACTCCTCTGCCCTTCCGATGTATCATCTACTTGGAAGCCAAGATGAGCTTTCAGAAAGCAGAGCCGATGCTCTTATAAGAACTGTTGTTGGCTTCTTCCACACCAGGATAAAATCTGACCTCCTTAGCACGCCTTGGGGGTCTCCAGAGACCTTCCTTCTTTAGCTCTCGGCCACGTGTCCATCTCCTGCCCACTGGAGACACTTTCTCTCCCAGCCTCCTCCCATCCTCAGTATGGCTCCTTTCTGGACCAGGAGCACCCTCCCTGCTGTTCCCCACCTCTGAGGTCCAGGCATGCCTCACATACCAACTCCAGCTCCACTCTTCCTTCCCCTTCCTCTGGGGGGGTCATTCCCTCCTCTCTCGGAAGCACTGCTCAGGCTGGGCTGTAGACGTGGGGCAGACAGACAGTTGACCTAGAGTTCTGGGCAGGGCGGCCACAGCAACACCGTAAAGAAAGCCAAGAGCATCTCTAACTACTTCTAACCTTTCCTTTCCTATCACAGAGTTTGCTGTTCTTTCTTTTTAGGTAATTTGTTGTTGCTGTTGTTTTAGTTGCTAAGTTATGTCCAACTCTCTTGCAACCCCATGGACTATAGCCCGCCAGGCTCCTCTGTCCATGGGACTTCCCAGGCAAGAATACTGGAGTGGGTTGCCATTTCCTTCTCTAGGGGATCTTCCCAACCCAGGGATCAAACCAGCATCTCTTGCATTGGGAGGTGGATTGTTTACCACTGCACCACCTGGGAAGCCCCTTCTAAAGGTTAATTTCCATTATGGTTATTACAAAATATTGGCTGTATTCCCTGTGCTTTTCACTCATTTGTTGCATTTGTTTGGATTCCACATATAGGGGATTTCATACAGCATTTTTCTTTGTCTGCCTGAGTTATCTCACTTAGCATATCCTCCAAATCCATCCATGGCTAAGTAGCATTCCTCTGTGTGTGTGTGTGTGTGTGTGTGTGTGTGTGTGAGAGAGAGAGACACTTAGGTTGCTTCCATATCTTGGCAATTATAAATAATGCAGCTATGAACACTGGGGCACATGGATCTTTTCAAATTAGTGTTTCTTTTTTTTTTTTTTCCTTTTCTTTTCTGATATATACCCAGGAGAGGACTTGCTGGGTCATGGCTCAGATGGTAAAGCGTCTGCCTGCAATGTGGAAGACCCGGGTTCAATTCCTGGTTCAGGAAGATCCCCTGGAGAAGGAAATGGNGGCACATGGATCTTTTCAAATTAGTGTTTCTTTTTTTTTTTTTTCCTTTTCTTTTCTGATATATACCCAGGAGAGGACTTGCTGGGTCATGGCTCAGATGGTAAAGCGTCTGCCTGCAATGTGGAAGACCCGGGTTCAATTCCTGGTTCAGGAAGATCCCCTGGAGAAGGAAATGGCAATCCACTCCAACACTCTTGCCTAGAAAATCCCATGGACGGAGGAGCCTGATAGGTGATAGGCTATAGTCCATGGGGTCGCAAAGAGTCGGACATGACTGAGCGACTTCACTTACTTACTTACTTACGGTAGTTATATTTTTAGTTTTTTGAGAAACTGGAGCTGGGATTTGAACCCTGTAAGTCTGGCTCCCAAGCTCCTATTCTTAAGCCCTTCCCACCAAGGAGGGGACCTGAGCCCACACTGTTGCTCTTCTTATGAACTATTGACAGGATGGGTGGCATTGATTCAGCCAGAACCTTCCTCCTCCTCCTTTTCTGCTTAAGCGTGAACTAGTGGGCTTGACTCTGTGCCTACCTGAAGGGGTGCACTGAGGTGGGATGAGCTTGCTGATTGCCTGTCCAAGACGACGAGAAAACCACTGCGCTGGGAGAAGTTTCATCTCACGCTCCATCTGCATTCCTCGTTCATGGTTAATCCTAAAGTCCTGGGGAGACTTTGTGAAAAGTTTCCATCAATTCAAGTGAACTCTGTTCACACAGGATGGTCACACGTCCCTCTCTTCTATTCATTTCTAACAACTTTCTCAGGTTAGAGATGCCCAATTTAACAGAGAATAAATTAGCAGCCCCACATAAATCTTGAGAAAGCATAGAGAAAATGCTCCCTTGCTGCTTTTGGCAAATCAAGCCAGTGAGCTCAAGTTCTTAGAAGAATCTCAGTTCTTAGAAACTCTCCCCATCATCAACTTTGGAGACAATTGCAGATTAATTAAGTGAATGGTAAGAGGTATTAAGTGAATACCAGAGAACATTTTGCAAAGAGGGCCTGGTCTGTGTTTTAAACTGAAACCACACAGATGAAACGGCTCATCTAAGTGACCAGCTCATTGAGCAGATTTCTTATTTGTATGTGTGGGAGACCCAAGAGCCAGGCCCACGTGTTAGCAGCCTGGCCACAAGGAGAAGATCCTCACTGCTTGCTCAGCCTCTTCCCCGGGAGGCTGTGACATGAAGACTCAGTTCCTTGTTATTTATCTAAAATTTTTTCACAATGTAATGAAGCAACTGACAAAGAATTCGTCTCAAAAATATACAAGCAATTCCTCCAGGTCAATTCCAGAAAAATAAACGACCCAATCAAAAAATGGGCCAAAGAACTAAACAGACATTTCTCCAAAGAAGACATACAGATGGCTAAAAAACACATGAAAAGATGCTCAACATCACTCATTATCAGAGAAACACAAATCAAAACCACAATGTGGTAACATCTCACACGAGTCAGAATGGCAGCTAAAAAGTCTACAAGCAATAAATGCTAGAGAGGGTGTGGACAAAAGGGAACCCTCTTACACTGTTGGTGGGAATGCCACTATGGAGAACAGTGTGGAGATTCCTTAAAAAACTGGAAATAGAACTGCCTTATGACCCAGCAATCCCACTGCTGGGCATACACACTGAGGAAACCAGAACTGAAAGAGACATGTGTACCCCAATGTTCATCGCAGCACTGTTTACAATAGCCAGGACACGGAAACAACCTAGATGTCCATCAGCGGATGAATGGATAAGAAAGCTGTGGTACATATACACAATGGAGTATTACTCAGTCGTTAAAAAGAATACACTTGAATCAGTTATAATGAGGTGGATGAAACTGGAGCCGATTATACAGAATGAAGTCAGAAAGAAAAACACCAATACAATATACTAATGCATATATATGGAATTTAGAAAGATGGTAACGATAACCCTGTATGCGAGACAGCAAAAGAGACACAGATGTATAGAACAGTCTTTTGGACTCTGTGGGAGAGGGCGAGGGTGGGATGATTTGGGAGAATGGCATTGAAACATGTATATTACCATATGTGAAACAAATTGCCAGTCCAGGTTCAATGCATGAGACAGGGTGCTCAGGGCTGGTGCACTGGGAAGACCCTGAGGGATGGGATGGAGAAGGAGGAGGGAGGGGGATTCAGGATGGGGAACACGGGTACACCCATGGCGGATTCATGTTGATATATGGCAAAACCACTACAGTATTGTAATTAGCCTCCAATTAAAATAAATAAATTTATATTAAAAAATAAATAAAACTTTTTTCACAATGTAGAATCTATCATCTTAGCCATGTCTATTTTTTTTAACCATTTCTATTATTTAATTTAATTTTTTTTTTTTTTTTTTACCATGGCTTGTGGCCTGTAGGATCTTAGTTCCCCTCTCAGGGGTTGAACCCACACCCCCTATATTGGAAGGGTAGTGCTTTAACTGCTGGACCACCAGAGAAGTCCTGTCTGGGTATTTCTCTTTGATGAAGTTGTTTTCCACTTTTAGGAAATCTCAGCATATGTGAGGATCAGTCACCTTTAGTTAAAAAGGCTGGCTGGGCAGCTGACTCATGAATGTCCAACCTTGGGTGGTTATGGCTGAGTCAGTTGGGCAGGGTCCTTGCTGAGCTTTGTGGGGAAGGGTTCTCTGATTTTCCTGTGCAGGGAAGCCAGAGACTGGACTCTGGGACAGTATAGAGTGAATTTGGCCAAGAATGGACTGCCTCAGAGGCGACGGAGCGGAAGCCAGGTGTGAGATTGCTGGCCTCCTGGCTTGCCTGGGGCTGGCTCACTGCGGGAGCTGCCTGGGTTGTCCCAAGGGTCTGTGGCCGACACTGGAGCTGAAAGACCCCTGCCCATTACTCTGCGGCTAGGGACGTGCTGGAGCCCAAACTCCAGCCCCTTCGGATGCTCTTCCTCCCAAAGGGACCCAGTGTGGGAGCTTTGGTCACTACTTAACTGTTATGTTATTTCTGTTTCACTCTTACTGACTAGCCATGAGGAAGAGATTTGCTATGGCATCACACTAGGTCTCCTTTTCAAACTTTACTTTCCAACTTTAAAAGTAAGAAAGAGGGACTTCCCTGGTGGTCAAGTGGCTAAGACTCCATGCTCCTAATACAGGGGGCTCAGGTTCAATCCCTGGTCAGGGAACTAAGATCCCACATGAGGAAACTAAAAGTTTACATGCTGCAATTGAAGATCCCACGTGCAGCAACAAGGGCTGATGCAGCCATACAAGTAAAAATAAATATTTAAAACCAACCAAACAGCAACAAAAATGCACACTTAAAAAAAAATAAGATGAGAGAGAAAGTGCCAATGGCGGACCAGCAAGTAGCTTGGACTCAAGATGAGGTAGTGACTCCCTGCTCACACAGGAGCTCTGTGACTCTGGAAAATTCAGGTGACAAGGTTTATAGACACAGAGGCAGGCAGCTTAGGCTCCAATACCTGACCCAATACTCACTAGTTGTGCCTGGGCCACCCATTGAAACTGTCAGATGCTTATTTTCTTTAGCTGCCAAACAGGGATGAAAACACATGCCAAGTTGCTTCAGTCGTAACCGACTCTTTGCAACCCCATGTTCTGTAGCCCACCAGGTTCCTCTTTCCATTGGATTCTCCAGGCAAGAATACTGGAGTGGGTAGCCAGTCCCTCTTCAAGGGGATCTTCCCAACCCAGGGATCGAACTTGCATCTCTTATGATTCCTGCATTGGCAGGTAGGTTCTTTACCACTAGCGCTACCTGGGAAGTCCCTGAAAACACATACCCCACGGCGTTATGGGGTGGAATACAGATATGGTATATATTATTTAAATGATTTTTTATTTACTTCTAAATTGTTTTTACCTGAGTATTGTTGCTCTACAATCTTATGTTAGTTTCTGCTGTACAGCAAAGAGAATTAGCCATACATATATATGCGTCCCTTTCCCTTGAATTTCCTTCTCATTTAGGTCACCACAGAGCATTGAGTAGAGTTCTCTGTTCTATATAGAGTTAATGGAACAAAATATGATAATATAATTAATGCTTTCATTAATCATTTATTTTATACCTATTAGCTTCCCTGGTGGTACACGTGGTAAAGAATCTATCAGCCAGCGCAAGAGACACGAGTTGGATCCCTAGGTCGGGAAGATCCGGAAAAGGAAATGAAAACCCACTTCAGTATTTCTTGCTTGGAAAATTCTACAGAGAGAGGAGCCTGGTGGGCTCCATGGGGTTGCACAGAGCTGGACATGACTGAGCAGGCAATTACAACAGCAACAAGTAGCATATATAGATATGGCATATTTTAAAATGCTTTGAAACTACAAACAACCATTCAAATACAAGCAAGAGCTCATTGGAGCTGAAGACTGTTGCCAACATATAACAGAGGACCATACAGTCCCTGCCTGTGGAAATCCAATCATTGCAACCCCGTTTCTCAACTTGCCATCAGTCTCTGACAAGTCTCAGGATTTTATGCAGCCTGTGGTGCAGACTGAGGAAATAATACCACACTTTTCAAGTAACAGGCACCCAATAGTCACTTTTTTCTTTGTGTGATTGATGGCAAGTCGTATCCAGGGACTGTCATTCCTACATTCGTTTATTCTATAAATATGATGAATCGCTTGCTCTGTGGCCCCACAGATTTGATTTTACAAAGTGAGCAGCACTCATCAAGCCCATGTAAGTCTGCTCGGGAGGGCATCTCCAGCACCCAGCACGCGCATGCCTGTGCCTGACAAATAACAGATCCTGGATCCGACAGATGAAAGGACAAATCAAAGGGCCAGCAACTGTCACACTTTGTCTTCACTGATGCTTTTAAAGTCTTCCTAATCCTTTTGGCTAAAAAGCCAGTGAAGTTCAAAGAGCTTTTACAAGGGATGCTCACCACTGCCAGTGATCTTGGTGTGTTCACTGGATACTTTAGCAGAACTTAATAGGCCAAATAATTTATATTCTGTTCCAATAACTTGAGAAGTAATACATCAAGAAGGGTATTGTTTGGGGGAAGTAGAAAAGTAAATTATAGAACGAACTTGACTGTGGTATTGTTGACATGTTGGTCCTTATATTTTCTTCAGTAATAGATAACTCAGTCTTATAGCTAATCAAATAATTAGAAGTTAGGAATGATTGCTCTCTAGGTCAATGGAGAGAAATAAGTATCATGTTTATGGAATTTTGCCTCCTCTATCGGAGATGGCAACGGCACCCCATTCCAGTACCCTTGCCTGGAAAACCCTATGGACGGAGGAGCCTGGTAGGCTGCAGTCCATGGGGTCGCTAAGAGTCGGATACGACTGAGCGACTTCCCTTTCACTTTTCACTTTCCACTTTCATGCACTGGAGAAGGAAATGGCAACCCACTCCAGTGTTCTTGCCTGGAGAGTCCCAGAGACGGGGGAGCCTGGTGGGCTGCTGTCTATGGGGTCGCACAGAGTCGGACACGACTGAAGTGACTCAGCAGCAGCAGCAGCATTGTTATGAAGATAGGAGACCTCTTTAAAATGAGTATGCCAGCACTGTGATTAGACAGATTTTAAGGGAAGAAGGAGCTGAATTTGTGTCATTTTGTTTTGTTTTGCTAATGTCATACTGATTTTTAAATGCAAAATCATTTACTATTAAGCATCCATGATGGATGGATACTACTGAAAGTCTGAACTTGGAGGCCCCTCATAGCCCTGTGGTCCTGATGCCACAAATTGGCCACAAAGGTTCAGTTTCATGACAGATAGATCATGGGTGAGGTAATTGATGGAAATTGATGAAAAACCAGAGCAGAAACTCCAGAGGAGCCTAGTGGGCTGCAGTCCATGGGGTCGCTAAGAGTCGGACATGACTGAGTGACTTCACTTTCACTTTTCACTTTCATGCACTGGAGAAGGAAATGGCAACCCACTCCAGTGTTCATGTCTGGAGAATCCCAGGGACGGCGGAGCCTGGTGGGCTGCCATCTATAGGGTCACACAAAGTCGGACATGACTGAAGTGACTTAGCAGCAGCAGAGCAGAGACAGGTTTAAGGAGGAAGACAGTTTGGACTTGGATTAATGATGCTGGAGATCCTGTGGATGCACAGCATGAGTGCATGAGTGAACGCTAGGGAGCAACGTGTGTCTGGACATTCTTAAGAGTCTCGAGCACAGGTTGGCAAGGTTCTGTAAAGGGCCATAGTAAATATTCAGGCTTATGGACCATAGGATAGCTGTAGCAGCTCTGCCATTGTTGTGCAAAGGCAGCCATAGATTATGCAAATAATGTGGGCTTGGCCACGTCCCAATAAAATTTATTTTTAAAAGTTTCAGTTGAGTGGGAGTTGGGGAGAAAGGAGAGGAGGGTGAAATCTCTCCAGTGGGCTGCAGCTTGCTGACCTCTGCTCTAGACTCTGGGGAAATGAATGAAATGAAATGAGTGAGCATGTAGGGTAAACAGCATCTAGAAGAGATGCTGGGAAATGCCTATTTTTAAGGAAAAGGCAGAGAAAGAGCAGAAGGCAAGAGAAGCACCTCCAGAGGCAGGCGGGGAACCCGAGAGCAGAGCGCCTCAGAGAGGAGAGGCCGGCATATCGGGGAGGAGGCGTGTGCTGTGAGGTTACATTACTGCCAGGAAGTTCGCTGGGATGAACCGTGAGCAGAGACGGTTGGAATCCGTTGGTAGGATGACAGTTCTGATTTTTGAGAATGTAGTTTTAGGGGAGGGATGGGCAATTAAGCCCATTAAATGCAGATGGTTGTCAAGGTAATGGATCGGGAAGTGTGTTAGATAGTGGGGGGGTGGGAAGCCAGGGAGAGAGGGTTTTTCGGCCTAGGAGAGATAGCTAAATTGGGAAAGCCGAAGGGAAAAAGCCAACATGTTAGCTTTTTCAGGACATCAAAGAGAAGCAATCCTGGTTCAGCAAGCCCTGGAGGAGATGCACTGGAGACCACAGGAGAGAAAGGAAGGGAAGCCAGGCTTGTTGGGTTTTACTCTGTCGTAGGTGCTAGGCTGGGCCCTATTAATCTCCACCATAAGGAGATCAAACCAGTCAGTCCTAAAGGAAATCAACCCTGAATATTCATTGGAAGGACTGAAGCTAAAGCTCCAATCCTTTGGCCCACCTGATGCAAAGAGCTGACTCATTTGAAAAGACCCTGATGGTAGGAAAGATTGAGGGCGGGAGAAGGGGACGACAGAGGATGAGACGGTTGGATGGCATCACCGACTCAATGGACATGAGTTTGGGTAAGCTCCGGGAGATGGTGAAGGACAGGGAGGCCTGGCGTGCTGCAGTCCATGGGGTCGCAAAGAATTGGACACGACTGAGTGACTGAACAACAACAACAAACCCCATCATAATGGCACAGAATAGATACTTGCTTCGGACTCAGCTAGAGGCCGCCTGACGTCACTGCTCCCTGCTTCCCTCCTAATAACCTCCAGTCGTCTCAGATCTGCCATGCACCCAGCAGGATACTTACCTTGTCACACACCTGTGCTGCTAGGAGTGCCCCCAACCCACATCTCAGCAGTGTGTCATCTGGGAAGGGCTCAGGGTAAGTTATTACTTATTCTGATTTTTTAAAAACAGAGTCACACCTGGCACGTGGCCTTTGCCCTTTGCCCACGTCTCAGAGCCTGGAGGCTCAAATTTCATGCACTGGTGAAGCAGGAAGTGGGAAGGAGCCTGGTTATCCTGGCAGTGATCCCGGCCCAGCCTCTTTATCCCTGGACTGCTTATCAAGTGAGAAAAATAAACCCAGGTGTTGTTTCCTCTGTTTGCTTCCCGTTACCCGGAGTCAATGCAATCTTGACCAACATGACTTTCTGTTTTTCTCCAATGGAAGGAGTGGGCTCTGAGAGCTGAAGGTACTTGAGCAAGGTCGATCACAGCCCTGAGACTTTGGGAATGTGGCCCTGGACCAGAAGCGCCAGTATCACCCAGAGCTGGTTAGACACACAGAGCTCAGGGCTTCACTCCATCCTACTATACCGTTATCTGTTCCAACAAGCTCTCCCGCTGATTGGTGTGTGCTGTGGTTTGAGAAATGTTGACCTGGACAATCAATAATAGAGTTTGGATTTGATCCCAGGCCTGTATGCTTCTAAAGTCCACACTCTTCTAAAATAAGAGGCAATGACATGGGTGTCTTCTGTGAGGTTATGATGCCTTTGGAGGCAGAAGGAAAGGAAGCTGGGAGAAGCTAGGCAGAGGGCCTCAGTCTTCTCAGGATGAAGAGAGCATTAGGATATTCATTGCTAAGCAAAATGCTCACCTACTGTGTGTACCATGTGCCCAAGGAAAAGATCATCTCCGCCCCCAAGCAACTCAAAGGTAGCGAGGAGACTGTGGACCCCAGACCACCTACCTTAGAATCCTATCAGCACTTGTGAAAATCACTCATCTCTGTCCTCCTTAGACATACTAGGAGTGGAATCTAGACGCCCGTATTTAAAACTACACTCTGAACCCACTCCAATATTCTTGCCTGGAAAATTCCAAGGACAGAGAAACCTGATGGGCTGCAGTCCACAGGGTCCCAAAGAGCTGGACGTGACTGAGTGACTCAGCACACACGCACTGGTTGATTCGTACGCGTGTTTTGTTGGATATGTACTAAAAGATGGAGGAGCAGGGTGGCACAAAGGCTGTGGACTTCCCGAATGGGGGACTCTCTGAATGATGAGTCTGTCTTCCAACTATGACTCAGCTTTCCTGGCCCAAGATGCCTACAGAAAGGTTAAACAAACATTCACACCACCAAACTTTTCAAGTCCTTGCAGACAACGTTGACCAGGACGAACCAGCAGCAATCCCCTGCCCACCTAAGACCTCCCAGAGGCATAAATCAACACTCCCCAGTCCAGAAGTCCAGCTAACACGGAGTCCACCTCACTGCACTGTTATTCAGACGACGTTTCATCATTTTATTACAAAAAGGGCCCATGGGAATCAGTGTCAGATGTCTGAAGCCAAGATTGATGACACCCAGGATATTCCACAGCTCTCGGAGACGCAGACACTCTGCTTTTTGATGCCCTGTAAAAGCAACTTCTATTAGATTTTCCCCTGACCCTCCCTGACACTTCTTAGTTACATAAAGACTCAGAGTAACATCAGAATCTAACTTCTGTGGCCTTTACATTGGAGGTAGGGCTGGAAAGATGAAAAGCAAGTACTTGAGCTCATAAAATTTTTTTTTTTTTTTGAGCTCATAAAATCTTGAGCATCGGCAGTAAAGAGAAGGAACAGCACCACTGTCCTGGGGCCACCTGGCCACCTGGCACTGGGGCAACCATGTCAGCCTCTCAGGGTACACTCTCAACCCTATGGGTCAATGCTCCATTCAGCAGACGAGAGCCTGTGAGCAGCTCTCCAATAATTCTCCTTCACAAGCCGATTTTAAGCTAGAGATGATCACATGAGGTGAAGTAAGTCAGAGAAAGACTAATGCCATATGATGTCACTTATGTACGGAATCTAAAATACGACACAGATGAACAAGTGTATGAAACAGAATCACAGATACAGGCTGGTGGCTGCCGAGGGGGCGGGGGTGGAGAAGGGCTGGACTCAAACCGCGGGGATTAGCGGATGCAAACTATGCTATACAGGCTGGATGAACAATAAGGCCCTACTGTATAGCACAGGAAACAAACCATCTACAATAGCCTGTAATAAACCAGGATGGAAAAGAGTATTTAGAAAAAGAATGTAAGTCTATGTATAACTGAATCACTCTGCTGTACAGAAATTAACACAGCATAGTAAATCTACTCTATTAAAAAAGAAAAAAAAAAAAAAACAAAGCTAACCCTTCAGGGGTCATCTGGCCCCTGGTCACTCTCTGACCTCATTTCTGGTCACTGTCCCCTCAGTCACTGTGCTCAGGCCACAGTGACCTCTCTGCACTTTAATTTCAAGGCCTCTGCACTCACAACTCCCTTTGCCCAGGATGTCCCTCCCCCCCCAGCTCTTTACGTGGCTTCCTCCTCTTCCTCCTCCTCACTCAAGGCTCAGCCCAGAGAGTTGATGTGGAGTGGGAGGTGGGGGGGGGGGGTTCAAGATTGGGAACTCATGTACACCTGAGATGAAAAAATAAAAATTAAAAAAAAAAAAAAAAAAAAAAGGCTCAGCCCAGCTCCTACCTCCCGCAATGGCCTTCCCTTGTACCAAATGCCTGCCTCATAGCAGACACTCGCAATGTAATTTGAATGAATGAATGCATGAATGAATTGCTAAATAAGCACTGATGTGTGTATTTTAGAGACACGTAGCAACTCTTAGAGTTTGTTAATAAGATGACCTGCTGATGATGTATGAGTAGGAGGAACAGACTCTCCTGTTCCAACCTAGATACTCAAGACTAAAAGGAAGATCTCTTTATAATTATACCAAGTCCCAGGATGGGACTTGAATTATAATATGTTGTATTTTCCACCTTTACTTAACGGAGAAACTAGCTTTAACTACTCAGGCCACAAGCCAGCACAGGGACACTGCCCTGAATAGTCGGCCCAGGGAAAGCCACGGTGCTTGCACTTCCCTTGCAAATTCAAGAGGACCATCTGCAGTTTCCCTGTAGTTACTGGCAAGTCTCAGAAATTTATCAACCCCCACAGCAGATCTCCTAGGAAGTAGATCACTTCCCACGTGGAGAGAACTCTACAGTTTACAAAGCTCCCACACACGTTCTTATGACTATCTCATGATACATGATACTAAAGGGGGTGATTTCACTCCTGGGCTACAAATGCTGGGAGAGATCGGGGGCAGGAAGAAACAGGGACGACAGAGGACGAGATGGCTGGATGGCATCACCGACTCGATAGACGTGAGTTTGAGTGAACTCCGGGAGTTGGTGATGGACAGGGAGGCCTGGCGTGCTGCAATTCATGGGGTTGCAAAGAGTCGGACATGACTGAGCGACTGAACTGAACTGAACTGAGGCTCTAAGGAGGTCGGGTGACCTGAAATGAGGCTGCAAGAAACATTGTCTGTCTGTGTCTGCTCATATTCCCACTTGTGTTTCTTCTGCAGGAAACTACGGCTGTCAGCTTCAACCAAAAGAGAGGATTTGGTAGAGAAATATGCCACTTTCCTTGTCCCCTGATGGGGACAGTTCCAAGGTACCTCTCAGAGACCCCAGAAGGATTGTGCCCCTGGTGCCCATGGTGGTAACTGTTCATTAAAATACCTCATATTGATCCAGAAACCCATAAAATAATAAGCATTGGCAAGGATGTAGAGGAATGGTCACTTGTGTCCTGTTGGTGGGCATAAGATGGTGCAGGGCCATTGACAACACTATGGCAGTGCCTCAAACGGTTAAACACAGAATTAACCGCACGGTCCAGCAATGCCAGGTATGGGAAGGTTCCCAAAAGGGCTGAAAGCAGAGACTTGCACAGACACTGCCTACCTCTGTTCACAGCAGCATTGTTCCAGCTAAAACATGGAAGCAACACAAACATCCTCTGATGGATGGATGGAGGACAAAATGTGGCCCAATCATACCATGGAATAGTATTCATACAATGGAATGTTATTCAGACTTTAAAAGGAAGGAAATTCTGATACGTGCTGCAACTAGCAAGAACCTTGCAGACATCACGCTAAAGGTGAAATAAATCACACAAAAAATGGTGAAGACCTTATGATTCCACTCACATGAGGAACCCAGTTTAGTTCAAATCATAGAGACAAGAGACTTTCCTGGTGGTCCAGTGGTAAAGAATCTGCCTTGCAATGGAGAGGACTTGAGTTCAATCCCTGGTCAGGGAACTAAGATCTCTGACCATTCAGGAACTAAAGTGCTTCAGAGCAACTAAGTCCGTGCGCCGCAACTACTGAGCTGGCGTGCTGCAACTACAGAGCCCGCGTGCTGCATCAGAAGATCCCGTATGACGCAACAGAGACCCTGAGTGCTGCAACTCAGACTCGGGGCAGCCAAACAGAGAAATAAAACTTTAAAAAGTATGGAGACCAAAAGTAGAATAGGGGTTACTATGGGGACAAGGAAGGAAGGGATGGGAGAAGATTGTTTATGGGTCTAGAGTTTCAGTTAGGAATTTTAAAAAAAGTGGAAATGAGTAGAGGAAATGTTTGTGCAACAATGTAAATATACTTATGACCACCAATTGCATACTCAGTCAATTTTATGTTATGTATATTTTACTCCAATAAAAAAATAAGACTGAAGAAGAGACTTATGGACACGGTGGCGGAGGAGGAAGGAGAGGGTGGGATATATGGAGAGAGTAGCATGGACGCACACACACCACCATATGTAAGAGAGACAGCCAATGGGAGTTTGCAAATGGGGCTCTGACAACCTAGGAGGTGGGGTGGGGTGGGAGGTGGGAGGGTCAGGAGGGAGGGCACAGGGGTATGTATACCTGTGGCTGATTCATGGTGGCGTATGGCAGAAACATTGTAAAGCAATTATCCTTCAACTAAAAATAAATAAATTTAATTATTAAAAAGAATAAGAAAAAACCCCACCTTACATTGGTTTCCTTCCATGGCCTATCTCACTTTTCACAGAAATTGCTGTGCTTTAAGCTGGTCTCAGTGTCTGCTTGGCAGGAAAGCTAACCTCTAACAAGGCTAATAAATGGTAGAATTAGGATATGAACCCCAACCTTCCACCGGTCTTTAGACATCAAGCTCCATGCTCTTTAGAGCACAGAAACTATCCTTGTACAACATCAATAAAACAGGCTTAATCAATTCAAAGCCAACATTTTGAGACTCTGCCTTGTTCCATGAAGGCCCCTTGGCTAGTTGTAAAATAAATCTCTTGGTTGTATATGTGCTGAGTCACTTCAGTCGTGTCTGATTCTTGGTGAGCCTATGCGCGGTAGCCCGCCAGGCTTCTCTGTCCACGGAATTCTCTAGGTAAGAACACTGGAGTTGAGCTGCCATGCCCTCCTCCAGGGGATCTTCCCCACCCAGGGATTGAACCCACGTCTCTTGGGTCTCCCGCATTGGTAGTTCTGTACCACTAGTACCACCTGGGAAGCCTCTTGGTTGTATAGCAGAAAATAAAGACACAGCATGTATTTTTTTCAATGACTAGAATCTAGTTTGCTGCTGCTGCTGCTAAGTCTCTTCAGTCGTGTCCGACTCTGTGCAACCCCATAGACAGGAGCCCACCAGGCTCCGCCATCCCTGGGATTCTCCAGGCAAGAACACTGGAGTGGGTAGCCATTTCCTTCTCCAATGCATGAAGGTGAAAAGAGAAAGTGAAGTCGCTCAGTCATGTCTGACTCTTAGCGACCCCATGGACTGCAGCCTACCAGGCTCCTCGATCCACAGGATTTTCCAGGCAAGAGTACTGGAGTGGGATGCCATTGCCTTCTCCGAGAATCTAGTTTGCATTACTATATAATTCCACCTGACCTTTCATATGCAATCAGCCACTTTTCTCGAAATATATAAGGAAGAAAAGCTTTTTTAAAGATTTGAGAAAATAATTTTACTCAAGCTATATATGGATTTTGAACTTTGTTTCATTATTTCAAAACTATTTAAATCTCAAGCATTGCAAATCTAACTCTGGTCTCCTTCAGAGAAATATAACATCTATTCACTTCTCCCCACAAGTGAGGCAGTCCCTAGGTGGCCATTTCTATCTTGTGTCTTCTGATGAACACAGATACAGGTAAAAGCCTGCTGTTCTAGGGTGCTGACCTAGGACAGCAACGTGGAGGCCACCTTTTCTACAACCCGTGGGACATGCCTTGGTATCAGGGAACTCTAATTTTGAGATTTAAAATCCATATTCAAGTCATGAGTACCAGTCTATGAGTGAGCCATTACCTCATGTCTTTGCATGAAATAGAATGGAAGTCACTGGGCTCACAGTAAAGTCTGTATTGTTTTATGGAACTTTCCTATTTCTCTGTATGTGACACTGGATTATTATATAAAATGTATTTCGTGTAAGTTTTTTGGGGAAAGGAACTGAAAGTCACTGTTTAAAAAAATCTTTCTGATCACTTATATGTGGAGTCTAAAAACCAGCTCAAATGAACTTATTTACAAAGCAGAAACAGACTCACAGATCTGGAAAACAGACTTATGGTTACCAAAGGGGAAAGGCAGAGGGAGAGGGATAAATTGGGAACATGTGATTAACACTTGCACACTACCATGTATAAAATAAACAAGAAGGATTTCTTGTCTAGCACAGGGAATCACGCTTCCCTGCTGGCTCAGTCAGTGAGAGAATCCACCTGCAACGGAGGGCTGGGAGACCCAGGTTTGAGCCCTGGGTTGAGAAGAACCCCTGGAGAAGGAAATGGCAACACACTCCGGTATTCTTGCCTGGGAAATCCCATGGAGAAAGGAGCCTGGTGGGCTGCAGTCCATGGGGTCACAAAAGTTAGACATGAATTGGTGACTAAACCATTGCCACTAGAAAATCATGTTCAATATGATTAATACTGATCACAGTATGATTGTAATAACCATAATGGAAAAGAATAAAAAAGGACACACACACACACACACACACATATGTATAGCCAAATAACTTTGTGGTACTCAAAGTATACCAACACAAAGCTGACACAAAGCTATAGACATCTTGACAAAAACGATCAATCTTTGGTCTCTATCAGGAGGGCTCCTTTGACCACTTACTCTGAGCATCATGTGTTTCCACCCCTTCCTGATGCCTTAACTTTCTTTTAAGCTGTTGGCTGCACATTGCCATCATTCTGTCCTAAAAATGAGAGAGGAACCAAGCTCCCACAGCCCCTGGGAGCCTTCTGAGGTTGAGTCTATTGCCAAGACAATGAGTCATTCACTCAGAAAGCAGCCAATTATTTCAGCCATGCAAATAAACAAACAAACACCAAAGACAACAAAACCCGGCCTGCTGGGTCTGTGTTTTCACTTCTCTGACACTTGTTTGACGAGATGCTCACCCAGCCACTCATTCCTCCTGTGAATGAATGGAGCGGTCAGATGATTAAACCCATGTCAACAATAATTCACTGAATGAGACACTGCACAGCGATGAGTCTCCCTGTTGCTCGGAAAATGCACAGGTTTGCACCCATATACACACTCAATAAAACACAAACACTCAGCCAGAAACCAGAGACTCGGCACGGATTTTGAGGCTGACCACTTGAAATACTATTTCTTTGAACAACAAGCTTTTGAAATCCGCTCGTCCTTCCAGGTTCACCTGGCCCTTCAGAAACCCCTGATCTTACCCACGTCTTAGCACCCCCCCACCCCCAATCCACCGCTTTCTTCTCCAGGTTGAAAAAGCCACTTGTGCTGAGAGGTGTCTGCCCCACACCGAGTAAAATGACAATTAAGTTGCTCAGCGTCATTTCATCAGTCTGGGCCTGACTCTAGCCCAGCCTGTGTCTCAACCCTGATGACATCAGCCACTGACAGTTATGTCTGCTTTAACTTGGGACACTGTGGTCACAGTCCTTGATGTAATACAAGTTCAAAGGGAATTTAAGGACTGGGAGGTGGAGTCAGGGGGCCATGATGCTCTCTCATCACTCTTAAGTCTACCACTGCATTCTCCATCAATCATTGGTCATCATCACCATCACACTTGGCAACCCACCCCCATCATCACATCACAACCCACTTCATGTTACAGCGTTGTCACACTAGGCTTATAATTCCTTGCCTGTGTGTCTACTTCCCAGAAGGCTCTGAGCTCCTTATTACCTGTCTACTCTTAACGCTTAGAACAATACTTGCATACCACAGAGAGTTAACCAACGACTGTTGGAAGGTCAGGCTGGATTGTTGCACTGGAGCCAACAAAACAACATCTTATGGTAACAAAATTAAAGAAGATAAAAAAAACACACCTCAGTTGCATAAATACAATATGGGGAATTCTTGGTTTGGAGACCAAGAATGAGGGTTTCTGCCCTACACCAGTGACTTTTAACTAATGGAATGTGGTAGTTCCAGGGGGCTGAGAGTTCTCCATCACTAAAGATAATCAAGCAGAAAATATGATGAAACGAGGGATCCTTTGTTACACAAGAAAAAGAGCAGTTCCCCATGCAACCTGTTGAAGCGGTGATTATTTCTTAGCGGGAATGGTCTTTTTGCTTCAGATTCTAGCTGGTCTTTTCTCTTCAGATTCCTTCCTTACGGAACACGTACTAGGCCCTAGTCATTGTCTACCCAGCATCCATTCCTCTCTTCCATATTTGCAGATTTCTTATTTGACTGGGGAGCCTAATCTCCCCAGTTCTTCAGGGTGTTCAGTGATTGGCTGAATCCTGACATGGCCATTCTCCTTATCAGTGATTGGTTTAGGCCAGGACATGTGACTCAACTTTGGCCAGTGAGATGAAAGGGGAAATTTTCTGGGCGTGATTCCCTCCTTCCTGAGAAGGATGGCAGGAAGGGATTGTCCCTTCTCCCTCTGGATGCTGCTGGTTATGACTGAGTGACTTGGAAACTGCAGCAACCTCTTTCTCAAGTGAGCTATGCTGAGTACAATCCTCACATCCTGAGAGTAGGGGAGCAGTGGGACAGAAAGCTGATGCTGAGGCATCTTTTAAACAAGGTAATAAATTTCCTTGTTGATCAAGCCTCTATTGAGTTGGGTTTCCCATTGCTTGCAGACCAAGTATCCCAACAGATACACAGGACATCTTACTATATTTCCATATATTCCATATATCAGGTTAATCTTTCCATATATTTCCAGGTTAATCTTTATAGAAGGCAATTTTGATCTTCCCACATCTGTTCAAAAACCTTCATGCCCCACCCCAAGTCCACACACTAAAAATCAACTCTTCAAGATCAAGCTTTACTTTCCAAGATCATTTGTTTCCTGTCCTCCAGTGAAATGTCACTTCCTGATGTTTTGTCCACATGACCTGCAGTTTACTGCTCCTGCATGGAGCTCCCATCCTGGGATCCAGCCACTTCCCTTCCATTTATTTTTGCTTGTTGAAATGTTGTCTCCAAGGAGCCTCACCAGATCTTCTCTTTTCCATGACACATTTTATGGTCAATATCTTTTTTTTTTTTCAAATAGTCCCCTATTGCCTTTAGGTGCCTTTGTCTTGGCACTTATATTCTGCCATATGGTACAGTTATTTGTGTGCCTTTCTCAGTCTTGCTAGTAGTCTGTGAGCCCTGGGGGCAGAGGCCATGTCTTACTGCTCATCTCAGTCTGTCTAACTGCTCCCAGTTTGAGGTTTCATACAGAGTGGAAGCTCCCAACCACCCAGAAGAATGCTGTAGGAAGTGTAATATGAAAGACACTTCTCAGTTCTAGAATTCTCTTGGTTTTATGCCATCAGCTTTTTATCTGTTGAGTGCCTTTTTCTTAATGGTCAAGAAGAGAATCATTATAACCTCTAAGTTGTGAAGTGGTTTCAGCTGAGTTTGAGTTCATTGGGAACATGCTTTCTTAATTCCTGCTCCATTATATTCTGTGCATGGCTAATCAGGTAAACGATTTGAAATTCCTAGGCTTCTGTTTCCCATCTCTAAAATTAAGGATAACAATAGTTACCCCATAAGATCTTTGTGGGGACGAAATGAAACAGTAGCAGTCCCTTCTGAGTGTTCACCCACATCCATTCTTTTTCCTTCTGGTTTAGCCCAGATAAATTTTCAGCTTTAGGAGACCAGGGTCATCCTCAAGCTCAATGGCTTGTCCCACTCCTCTTGCCACGGGTGGATTTAGGCTTGGAGATGAACTTTGGCTGATGTGATATCAAAGAACATACGCTTGGGATATTTGGGGGGGGTTCCTCATTCATAGGAAGAGATGAAGAGTTAGTATTTTCTTCCACTGGATGTAGTCATCTTGAGAACAAGTCAGTTCTGTTATGACTGCAGTGGGGATCCTGGGGATGGCAAAGGGTGGGGATGGCTCTGCCATTGTTGAGCGGCTGAATTAGCCAATGTGGAACTACCCTACCTTGGGACTCCTATGATATGAGAGCATAAGTCTTCTTTATTGCTTATGTCATTTACAGTTTATTATTGCAGTCAAAAGCATCTCTATTGTTCGATTATGAAGCACGTGTTTATACTCTAAAAATATAAAACTGTACTCCATTTTGTCCTTTCTTATAATTCCTGGGTGAGAATATCTGAGAAAACTGGAAAGGATGATACTTAACTAAATTAAAATAGACTTGAAAAGATCAACCTTTATAACTTGACAATGCTTTTTTTTTTTTTTTTTGCAGAGCTTGTTGATTGTGAATTAGAAAATCATTCAGAAACAAAGGCTAGGTGATAAATGTAGCCCATATGGCGCTATGAGAAATATTTGAAAAACAAAGAGAAAATACAAATAAACATGAAGCTTAACTTCACACCAGTATTAACCACTGGAAATTGCGTCTTGTTAAAACTCCAGCATGTTTCACAGGACATAGCAAAAGTAGAAAAAAATCATAAAACCAGAAGAAAGATAAAGGGAGGTTACTCTTTACTCTTAGATTGGTGATTGGGGCTTATCGAATGTTAACAAGCTCAGTTTTGTTTTTTATTTTTTTAAATCAATGGACAACCTTTGAATAAAAGAGACTCTCGAATGCTCTCTAGAGAAACCCCTAGGTTCAGCAGAGAAAATTTCTCCTCCTGGGCAGCTTCTAGATAAACAAAGAACAAAAGCAAATATGATGAAATTGCTAAGCAAATCTACCCACATTGGAATCATGTTGTAATCATCCCACAAGTATCTGCGAGGTTGACTTGACATTGCAAGGGACCGTCAAATCTGCTTACAAGCTAGGTGTACATAGTTTTCCCCCCAAATCAAAGTTCCCTCTTTGGCCCTTAGTGAGACCTGGAGTCTGGGCCATGAATGCAAAGCAGGGCATTGCACCTCACTAGTTGATCCCAAGGACTTGAAAACTGGGATGCTGTGGGTCTTGTAGGCCTCTCACTGGGGAAAGTGATACCCATTTCTGATTCTTTAGCTAAGTGTTATGGATAATGCCTGAAGGACCCAGGAGAGCTGAGAGCCCAGCGTAGGACACTCCCATCTTCCTCTGAACCATCATGGAAACGTCAGGTCCCTGGTCCAAGTCTGAGAGGTTTTCTGTCGGGGGAGGGATGAACTCACTGGTTTGGACGAGAGCAAGCCACTTAACTGGTTGAGGTAAGCTTTCCTTGGCTACAAAATGATAACTTCCCCCTCCCCTTGCCGACTGCCTGGGACACTGGGAGGCATAGCACAGACAAGGTGCCCTTGGACTTTCTCAGGAGTGGGCCATGTGACGTGCCTGGTATCCCGGGCTCCCTTGCTCCTGCTTCCCAGTAACTAGGGTGCCTCCCTCCACTCTCAGCCTCAGGACTGCTCTTCCCACTGGGGAGTGATCAGCTTACATATACTTAAGCCCCCTTGGCTCAGGACCCATCTGAGACTTGGCCTCCAGAGTCCCAAGTAACCCCAGGGAGCTCCTGCCAACTCTTTGCACTGACAGCATCTTCAGAAGCTGCCACCTCCTAGGTTCACTGCCTACACTTCTAGGTGAGTGGTCCTCAGCAGGAAGCAGCAGCAAACCTCATGCCTGCAGGCTTCCCACGTGTCTGCCTGCAGCGTCCTCCTGGGAATCACTCCATCTTCAGTTCCTCTCCTTGGCATTTGCCCCCACCAATCCTGGCACTCCCCTTGCCCATGGAGAGATGGAGGGACCTCTGGGGAACCCGGGCAAGGGGGAATCCCACCACAACAAGCAGCCTGGCCCAGGAAGCCTCTTTGTCCTCACAGGCCTAGGACTCCATCCTTCACCCAGAGGCACTTCAATGCTTGGGCAGCCCCAGCACACACCTGCTAAATCAAACATCAAAGTAACACCTCAGAAAAATCCATCATTGGAAGCACAGCCCTTACAAGTAGGCCAGGAGCCCTTGCTAAATGCAAATGGTGTCTGCCTACTGAAATACAAGACGTAACTATGAACCAGTCTCCAGACAAAGCACACACCATTCCCAGAGCACAATCGAACACCACTCACTGTGAATCAACCCAGAAGCAGAAGAACTGCCTCTTGAGTCAGAAAAAAAGACTGTGAACTCACCTTGAGATGGGACGTGCCAGGTGGCACTGGAGGTAAAAGAATCTGCCTGCCAATGCAGGACATGTGGGTTCAATCCCAGGTCAGGACTGGGAATCCCTGGAGAAGGGAAAGGCAACCTGCTCCAGTATTCCTGCCTGGGAAATCCCATGGACAGAGGAGCCTGGTGGGCTATAGCTCGTGGGGTCACAAAGAGTTAGACACAGCTTAGCAGCTGAGCACACACGCATGCAACCTTGAGATAAACCAGGGGTCGGTGTCATCTGACGAGAATGCTTCCTGAAACATTGCAACCTTCAACCATCAACCTCCTCAGGTGAGGGTGGGAGGCTGTTCCCAGGCATCCATGTGGGACTAACAGTGTCAGAAAGGGCCTTTATGTGGACGCTGACTTTCATGTCATTTAATTAAAGATAACTTTCCTTCCCCCTGAGTTTTCTCTCTACGATGCCTCTCTTCAAGCAGATGGCGTTTCTCTGTGTAGGAACCATGTCCCTCAGAGGAGCTGGGGGCCAGAGGGGCTTTGGGGGGCCTGCCTCTGCCCCTTGTTTCACGCCACAGGTGAGGAGTAGGGCTCACATGGGCCCAGTTCAAAATCCCCCACGGTCACGGTGCTGCCCACCTTTCAGCAGGAGTGTGGCCGGATGCTGTTGATCACAGAAAATGAAAAACACAGGAAAACACCAAAAGAAAAGTCCCCTGTGACTCTACTGTGCAAAGATAACCACTGTAGGTGATCACACCTATTCCTCTAGAGCTAAAAGCAACATTTTAGAATTTAAATGAGGCTTGTGCTAAATATTCACAGTTGTATCCTGTTGCAGAAAAATTGGTAGTACACTTGTGAAAGATGTCTCATGTCCTTAACCTCCTACACTAGGACTTTCAATGGTAGGAAAACAGTGAAGGTAGCTAACCCATAACAAAAGCGTAATGCATTCCACTTTCCCCTGAGGCTTACAGGCACAGAGATGGTAAGTACTTACACAGGGTTGCACAGCTGGTCGGGGGCAGGGGCAGGGGCAGGGGCAGGATAGAGCCCAGTCACTCTGGCTTCAGGACCCTAGTTTCCAGTCCCTAAGCTGCAGGGCCACGCACCATGTTTAATTGATTTAACCACTAGTGGCTGTGACTAGGTAGGCTATTTATAATCCTCACTCTCATTAACAGTGATTTAAACAACCTGGGTAGACACGTTTGTCTAACTCTGATGATTCCCTGAGCCAAAATTCCTAGAAGTGCAACTGCTGGACTGACTCTTTGGAAAGCTTTTTGTTCTGCATGTGCCAAATTGCTTTCCACTCCTCAGGGCAGACAGCCTGAGCATGTCCTGGTCACTCACCCTCTGAACTGAGAAGACAAAACCGGTCACTCCTGCAGCTTCCTAAGATCACCGAGCATGTGCTCTCGGGAGCCACTTCTAGAAGAAGTCATGTGTGTGTGTGTGCTAAGTTGCTCAGTTGTGTCTGACTCTTGGTGACCCCATGGACTGTAGCACCCCAGGCTCCTCTGTCCATGGGATTTCCCAGGCAAGAATACTGGAGTGGGTTGCCATGCCCTCCTCCAGGGGATCTTCCCAGCCCAGGGATCAAACCGGCATCTCCTGTGACTCCTGCACTGCAGGTGGATTCTTTACCGCTGAGCCACAGGGAAAGCCCAGAAGAAGTCACACACTCATCTTTTCAGCCCGTTCATTCAATAAGCATCTCACTGCCAGGCCCTCGGGATATAAGGACCAGCAGATGAAGGCATGTAAACAAACGCGCATATCAGACTAGCGAGCCATGTCAGTTGAGGCTTTACCTGTGTCATCCCTAAAAAGACACATTGTCTTACTTTGTTAGATAGACACTGTTGTTCCCATTTTCCAGATGAGTAAACTGAGGCTTGAAGAGCCTACTTTGCTCACTTGCCCTCTGGAAAGAAGCACTATGGGAAACTCAGAGTTTCCCAAATGAGTCTGAGTCCCACACTCTGTGCTCCTAACAACGCCCCAGTGCCTCCTGGGGCAGGGGGCACCGTGACGGATGCAGGACTGAAAGTCAAGGTAGGGACAGGAAGGAAGGAGTGCGTGTCTGGGAGGAGCTGGCAGGGCAGCCGGAGGGAGCCATCTAAACAAAATCTAGAGGTCCGGAATGACCTGGCAGGCTCTGGAGCGGAACTGTAGGTGAAGGGTGGGGTGGGGGTGATGCTGAGGGTAGAACAGGCGAGGGGGAGGGGTCAGGCCACAGGCCCCATTGTGTGCTGGGTCCACTGATCACTGTTCACTGTGTGCTCAGGCTCCATCACCAAGGCCTGCTTCACCTGGGAGATTCCACACCACATGTCTGTGTGTGAACACAGGCAGTACAGGAAGTGTGGCTGGGTGGGCGCGTGGGGCTACGGTGCGGTGCAGGCGAGGGGCTGCTCTGAGCCTCTCCACTTCTCCTTTCCTTCCCTGTGAGGCCAGCTTTCATCCTGAAGTAGGGTGACTGTCTCCAGCCTGGCTTGAGGGGGATGCTCTGCTCTTAGCTCTGAACGTCCTGCGTCCTGGGGAACCTCTTAGTTCTGGGCTATCTATGGGACAGCCGCTTTGGGGCTCAGGAAACAGAACAGCCAGCTTCAGGGGCCTGTGAGTCTGGGTCAGGGCGGTCGTGACCAAGAAGTAAATGGCTGGTGTCGGTGCGGTCAGGACTGAACTGAAGCCCCAGCGCTAGGCTCCTGGAGGGCTGGGCTGCTGTGTGTCCTGCACTGTCTCTGCAGCGCGGGCACCCTGCCTGGGCCAGAAGGGTGCCCAGCAAACACAACGGCCAGACGTGGAAGAGATCGCCGAGTTCTACACGACTGTTATCTTGACAGCTGCTTTGCCGTCTGCCTGTTGGGTCTCTGGGAGTCCCGTAGGTGCTTTTCAGTTCCCAGCGGCTAAGGTGCACATCAAGGCACCCTCTCCTGGGCCCCAAGTGTTTCCCATCCCATCCCCACCCCAGACTGCACAGTCTCACTGAGCTGTCCTTCTCCCAGGCTGGGCTGCCCAGACCTGCAGCACCCCAAAGCAGCTTTCTGTTCCTTGCTGTGCTCCAGAAACATCGAAGAATAAAACGTAGCAGTGTCTCTGAGAGAAAGATGAGTGATCTACAACCCTGGAATGGGACAAGGGTCAGACCAGCCATGTGGAGTCACTGCTCAGGGATCAGAAGAAAAGAAGGGAGACGCGAATCTTATTGAACTGTTTTATTAGTAAACACAGGAGGGATTGATATCTAAGGTAGTTTTGAATGTTCTTGTCGTATTGGAAACAAAGCATTAGACTCTCAGTTCTTGCCTCTCCATGCATCTACAACGTTAGGGTCTTTGCGTGAAGCTCCCATACCTGCTCATGTACCTGCCGGAATGCCTAGAAAAGCTCCGCTCACTGACTCGGCCGAGGGGAGCAATAGGAGCGCTGGGGGTGGAAAAGCAGTTAGATTTGCTTTATTTTGCCTCATGTGGATTTCCCAGGAAAGCATGGGCAGATAGGAAAACGTGAACAGGTTTATTTTCTGTACCCTCTTTATAAGCCTGCNGGAGGAGAAGGGGACGACCGAGAATGAGATGGCTAGATGGCATCACTGACTCGATGGACATGAATCTGAGTGAACTCTGGGAGTTGGTGATGTACAGGGAGGCCTGGCGTGCTGTGATTCATGGGGTCGCAAAGAGTCGGATACGACTGAGCAACTGAACTGAACTGAATTTAGCTTAGGTTGCATTGAATCAGTAAATCAGTATATGAAGAACTGACTTATTAACAATATTGAGTCTTCTCATCCATGAACAGAGAATCTCTCATACATAGTTGGACACGACTGAAGCAACTGAGCACACACAATTGCTGTGTAGTGGGGGGAACCTGATATCCATAGTTTTCCCATTGAATGTGAACTGATATTCTGAATATTAAGTTTTTCCCAAAAATATGTTATAGGAAAAGGCGTGAAAGAAGGACTCATACTTAGGAAAAATAAGTGGATAGAAATGGTCCATTGTTTGGGACTTCTCTTCTATTCTCAGCAATGAGTAAGGCCTCCTTTGACAATCTTTTTTGCCTTCTTGCATTTCCTTTTCTTTGGATGGTATTGGTCACTGCCTCTTGCTTACTGTTACAAATCTCTGTCCATAGATCTTCAGGCACCACCCCTATCAGATCTAAGCCCTTGAATCTATTTGTCACTTCCACTGTATAATCACAAAGTGTTTAATTGCTGTATAATCACTCAGTCGTGTCTGAGTCTTGGTGGGACTGCAGACTACAAGGTTCCTCTGTCTTTGGAATTCTCCAGGAAAGGATACTGAAGTGGGTTGCCATTCCCTTCTGCATGGGATCTTCCCAACCCTACCTAGGTCTCCTGCAGTACAGGCAGATTCTATACCATTTGAGCCACCAGAGAAGCCTCTAAAATCATAAGGGATTTTATTTAGGTCATACCTGAATGGCCTACTGGTTTTTCCTTACTTTCTTCAATTTAGATCTGAATTTTGCAATAAAGTGCTCATGTCCTGAGCCACAGCTACGGTCTTGTTTTTGCTGACTGTTGAAAGCGTCTCCACCTTTGGCTGCAAAGAATATAATCAATGTAATTTCAAAACTGACTATTTGGTGATAACCATGTGTAGAGTCATCTCTTGTGTTGTTGGAAGAGGGTGTTTGTTATTACCAGGTGCATGCTCTTGGCAAAACTCTGTTAGCCTTTGCTTCAGTTCATGCTCGAAGGCCAAATTTGCCTGTTACTCTAAGTATCTCTTGATTTCCTACTTTTTAATTCCAATCCCTTATGATGAAAAGGATGTTTTTGGTGTTAATTCTAGAATGTCTTGTAGATCTTCATAGAACCCTTTGACTTCAGCCAAAACACTAGTGGCTGGGGCGTAGACTTGGCTTACTGTGATGTTGAATGGTTTGCCCTGAAAATAGACAGAGATCATTCTGTTGGTTTTGAAATTCTACCCAAGTACTACATTTTGAACTCTTTTGCCGAATATGAGGACTATTCCATTTCTTATAAGGGATTCTTGCCAACAATAGTAGCTATAATGGTCATTTTAATTAAATTCACCCCTACCAATTTATGTTAGTTCACTGATTCCTAAAATGTCAATGTTCAGTTCTGCCATCTCCTGTTAGACAAGATCCAACTTACCTTGGCAGAAAGTGAAGAAGAACTAAAGAGCCTCTTAATGAAAGTGAAAGAGGAGAGTGAAAAACTTGGCTTAAAACTCAACATTCAGNAGGGTGTTTCAGAAAAAGATCTACTTCTGCTTTATTGAAATATGCCAAAGCCATTGACTCTGTGGATCACAATAAACTGTAGAAAATTCTTCAAGAGATGGGAATACCAGACCACCTGACCTGCCTTCTCCTTAAGAAATCTGTATGCAGGTCAAGAAGCAACAGTTAGAACTGGACATGGAACAATAGACTGCTTATTTAACTTATATGCAGAGTACATCATGAGAAATGTTGGGCTGGATGAAACACAAGCTGGAATCAAGATTGCTGGGAAAAATATCAATAACCTCAGATGTGCAAATGACACCACCTCTATGGGCAGAAAACAAAGAAGAACTAAAGAGCCTCTTGAGGAAAGTGAAAGAGGAGAGTGAAAATGTTGTCATAAAACTCAACATTAGAAAACTAAGGTCATGGCATCTGGTCCCATAACTTCATGGCAAATAGATGGGGAAACGATGGAAACAGTGAGAGACTTTACTTTTGGGGCTCCAAAATCACTGCAGATGGTGACTATAGCCATGAAATTAAAAGATGCTTGCTCCTTGGAAGAAAAGCTATGACCAACCTAGACAGCATATTAAAAAGCAGAGACATTACTTTGCCAACAAAGGTCCATCTAGTCAAAGCTATGGTTTTTCCAGTAGTCATGTATGGATGTGAGAGTTGGACTATAAAGAAAGCTGAGCACCGAAGAATTGATGCTTTTGAACTGTGGTGTTGGAGAAGACTCTTGAGAGTCCCTCAGACTGCAAGGAGATCCAACCAGACCATCCTAAAGGGAGTCAGTCCTGAATATTCATCGGAAGGACTGATGCTGAAGCCAAAGCTCCAATATTTTGGTTACCTGATGTGAAGAACTGACTCATTTGAAAAGACATTGATGCTGGGAAAAATTGAGGGCAGGAGGAGAAGGGGACGACAAAGGATGAGATGGTTGGATGGCATCACCAACTCAGTGGACATGAGTTTGAGTCAGCTCCGTGAGTTGGTGATGAACAGGGAAGCCTGGTGTGCTGCAGTCCAATTCAGTTCAGTTGCTCAGTCGTGTCTGACTCTTTGTGACCCCATGGACTGCAGCACACCAGGCTTCCCTGTCCATCACCAACTCCCAGAGCTTATTCAAACTCGTGTCCACTGAGTCAGTGATGCCATCCAACCATCTCATCCTCTGTCGTCCCCTTCTCCTCCCATCTTCAATCTTTCCCAGCATCAGGGTCTTTTCCAGTGAGTCAGTTCTTTGCATCAGGTGGCTAAATTATTGGAGTTTCAGCTTCAGCATCAGTCCTTCCAAAGAATATTCAGGACTGATTTCTTCTTGTGCGCACCAGGACCCTGTTATGATAACAGGACTTCTGTTAAGTCTGTCTGCCACACTCTAAATCCTTGCCAATCCTTGCCAAAATCAATCTTTTTAATTTTAGCTTTTAGAATGGGTATGAACTGCTATATCATTGTGTTTTTAATTTATACTTCCCTGATTTGTGGTAATATGCTGACCATCTTTTCATGAGCTTCTCTGCCACTTGTATATCTTTTTAAAAAATGTATGTTTCAAATCTTTTGCTCCCACTCTTTAAAATTGAATTCTTTTTCTGCGTTATGGGAGTTTATTTATCTACTCAGGAGATAAGTCCTTTGATAGAGTTTCTGTCCACATTTTTATCACAATTTTCAGTTTACCTACTCATTTTCTTAGAGTTAACTTTTGACGTGAAGTTTTACATTTTGATGTAAATGTCTCAATTTTTGATGTAGGGTCTCAATTTTCCTTTTTATGGTTATTGCTTTCAGTGCCTTTTCTAAGAAACTATTCTCTACTTCCAAGTCAGTAAGATATTCTCCAGTCTTTTCTTCCAAAAGATTTATAATTACAGCTTTTACATTTAGGTCTGTGATCCAATTTGAGTTTTATTATGAGCTTATTTGTGCTGGGAGGAAGAGGTTGAACTTCATTTTTCCCTTATTATGAAAATCCGGTTGTTCTAGACAACACATTAAAAGACTTTTTCCTATTAAATAACCTTGGCTCCTTTATTAAAAACTAATCGATATGTGGGTATATATTTAGATGCTTTTCTGGCTCTATTGGTCAATGTATCTGTTCTTACATAGATGCCACATTATCTTGATGACTGTAAATTTTACAATAAGTCTTTAAATCAGGTAATATAAGTACTCTAACCTTGTTATTGGCTTTTCAAAATTCTCAGGATAATTTAGGTTCTTTGCATTTCTATATAAATTTCAGAATTGCATAATTTTACAAAAAGAAGTCTCTTGAGAATTAGGGATTGTATTACGTCTATAGATCAATTTGAAGAGAATCACCATCTTGATGAGTCTTTCTTCCTATGAAAGTGCTATAACTATCCATTTATTTGTTGTTCACTCGCTAAGTCATGTCAAACTCTCTACGACCCCATGGACTGCAGCATGCCAGGCTCCATGGGGTTTTTCCAGCCAAGAATATTAAGAGTGAGTTGCCATTTCCTTCTCCAATCCGTTTATTTAGGTGGTCTTTAATTTGTTTTAGCAGTGCTTTATGGTGTACAGTGAATATTTCTTTAAAATATTTCATGTAAATATATCCCTACCTACTTCTGATTTTTGGTGGTACTATAAATAGCATTATTTTCAAACTTCAATTTCCAATTGTTGCTAGTATATGGAAATACAATTAATTTTGTTTACTAATTGTAAATTTTATCCAGTGATTTTGCTAAGCTCATTCAGTTCTAATGTCCTTTTTGAAGATTCTAAAGATATTCTTCAAATACAAATATAGTGTCTCCAAAAATGACAGTGAAACTTCCTTTCCAGTCTGTGGGCCATTTATACCTTTTTTCCTTTGCTTTACTACACTGGGTTTGACCTCCAGCATGATGGTGAATAAAAGCATTGAACTTGGACGCACTGCCTTGTTCCTGAACTTTGGAGGGCAGCATAGGTTTATTCATTACTAGTCTTATGATAATGTGAGTTATAAGCTTCTCATAGAGGCCTTTTATTAGGTTTAAGACATTCTCTCCTATCCCTAGCTTTCTGAGAGTTCTTTCATAACTGGGTTTTACATTTTGTCAAATGATTTTCCTGAACCTATTGGCTTTTAATTATTTTTAAGTTTGCTCTTATGGTGAGATACATTGATGAATTTTCCAATGTTAAGTCAAACTTGCATTCCTGGGATAAAACCCAATGGGTCATGATGTGTTATTTTTATATAGTTGGAATTGATTTTCTAAAATTGTTTAAGGATTTTTAAAATTGATGTTCATGAAAGATGTTTACCTGTAATTTTCTTTTCCTGTAAGATAATGCTGCCTCCATGAAATAAGTTGGAAAACGTTCCCTTCTCTAATTTCTGAAAGAATTTGAATAGGATTGGTGTATTTCTTCCTTAAATGTTACAGAAAATTTGCCAGACAAGGCATCTATGAGTACAATTTTCTTTGTGAGAATGTTTTAATTATGAATTCAATTTCATAAATACATATCTAATTCTTCAGTTGCTTCTTTCTTTTTTGATACAGTTTTAGTATTTAATGTTTTTCAAGAAGTTTGCTCATTTTATTCCTATTGTTGGGTTGACTGGCATAAGGTCACTCATATAAATCCTTTTTTCAAAGCAGCTTCTTTGAACTATAATTATATGAAGTAAATTGTGCAGATGTGAAGTGTAAAATCTGATGTTTCCACACACCTATAGCCCTGTGAAATCAATGTAGGGTTAGGTTTTGCTCACTGTGCAGGCAAGACCCTTGGAGTATTCTACCCAAAGCCCTCTCTGTTATGAGGTTTTCCTGTCTGGTGAACAGCTGCTATTCCTGATCTTGTATCAGCTCCAGGTAATGCTCCCCCTCCTCCTCTCTGGCGGTTTCTTCTCCAAGCTTAACCATTTTCACAGGTCCGTGCACTGCTCACTAACTGATGGGGATCAGAGCCTCTCTCCGTCCACCACTCATTCCTCCAGCACCTGTCCTGTGGTCTCCAGCCACACTCATCTCCCTGGACTGCCGTCTCCACCACTCAGGGAACGTTTCATTTGTTTCCTGTCTTCCAGGGCCCCTATCCTCTGTTGCCTGATGTCTAATGCTTGAAAACCACTGTCTCACATATTTTGTTTCATTTTTCATGTTTTTTCATGTAGGAGGGCACATCCAGTACAGTGTTTCCTGGGTTTTGAATCTCTGTTATGGGGTACAAACATCTTTAGTATGGTTAAGTCCTCTCTAGTATTATAAAAGTTAAGTAAAAATGACCCATTTGTCGTTTTGAAACATTGCTCTTTATCTGTGGTTAATGTGTCTGGTTCACGAATCTGCTTTGTCGGACAGTAACAGAACCACTCCAGCTTTCTTATGGCCGGTGTCTACATGGTAAAAATTTTTCTATCCTTTAACTTCCGACCCACCTCTTCCTCATATATACATATTGTGTGTTTGTGTTCTCTTCTGGAAGATGGCTGGGGTTTTTTTGGTTTGTTTTAATTCAGTCTCATATCTTTGCTTTCAATTAGAGTGTTTAGACCAGCCTTTTCTAATAGAGTTTTGTGATCATGGAAATGTTATAAATGGTATGTCCAATATGCTATGCTAGCTTGGTGGCTATTAAGCACTCAAAATATTGATAGTGTGACTGAAGACATGAGTTGTCGATTTTATCACAATTTTAATTAAAGAGCCCTACGAGGCTAGTGTTTAATATATCAGACAGCATAGGTTTAGGCCATTTATATCTAATGTAATTATTGATATGGCTGGGTTTAAGTTTACCATATTGTTTGTCTTCTATTTGGGGCTCTTTTAAAAGATTATTTGTTTCCTTGCCACGTGTGGGCTACTCTCCAGCTGTGGCACACGGGCTTCTCACTGCAGCAGCTGCTCCTGCTGCAGGGCACAGGCTCTAGGTGCATGGGCTCAGGAGCTGGGGTGCATGGACTCAGTTGTCCTGTGGCTTTTGGGATCTTCCCAGACCAGGGACTGGATTGGGGTCCCTTGCATTGCAAGGTGGATTCTTAACCACTGGACCACCAGGGAAGCCTCTGTTTTCTATTTTAAATATTTTCCACCTCTTTCTTTTTTTTCTCTTTTCCTCCTTATTTTATATCGAATATTCTTTATTATTTTTTTTAATCTCTACCATTCACTTAGCACTATCTTTTGTTCTGGGTGTGTGTGTATGTATTTTAGAGTTTATCATATTCATCTTTAACAATAAAGGCCTACCTTTAAAGGATATTTCTTACATACAAGAGCCTTACAAATATACTTCCATTTCCCCCTCCCATCTCTTGTGCTATTGTCATGTATTTTACTTCTATATTATAAACCCTACAACACATTCTTATTATTTTTGTTTTAAACAGCCAGTTATCTTTTAAGTTTTTTTTTAACTGAAAAAAAATTTTACTTACCCAGAAAAAATATTTTTTACCCATAGTTTAAATATTTAAAATTTCTGTTGCTTATTTCCTTGCATAGATACAAGTTTCCATTAAGTATCGTTTTCCCTCACTTGAAGAGCTGTATTTACCATTTCTCGTGATACAATTCTGCTGATAAAGAAAAACTTTTATTTGAAAAGTCTTCCATTTTTTCCTCATTTAAAAAATGTTTAGACTAGGCTGCGGAGCCGGCTCCCTAAGCGCAGGCGGCTGCGGAGCCGGCTCCCTAAGCGCAGGCGGCTGCGGAACCGGCTCCCTAAGCGCGGCCGAGAGGAGCCACCCCGCGTCCAAGAGACAGCGGCCGAGAGTCCCGGGCTGGGACAGCGCAGGAAGGGCTGAGAGGAGCCACCCCACTTCCAAGGTCAGGGGCAGCGGCCGAGAGTGCCAGGCTGCGACGGCACGGGAACAGCTGAGAGGAGCCACACTGTGTCTGAAGTCAGGGTCGGGGGCTGGGAAGAACCACCCCGTGTCCGAGGTCAGGGGCGGTGACCGGGAGGAGCCACCCTGCATCCGAGGCCAGGGTCTGAGGCCAGGGTCAGGGGCTGGGAAGAGCCACTGATTGATTAGCACGCAGCACGGGTGGCTGCGATGACCAGCGCACTCAGCCTACCCAAGAGGAGTTACCCCAAGTCCCCACGTCTGAGGGCAGGGTCGGGGACTAGGAAGATCAACTCGCATCCAAAGATCGGTGGCTGCGCTGATGTGGGAGGGCCTGGAGGAGCTGTCCCATNAAATCTGGTTGGCGTACCAGAGACTTCTATCTCCTGCTCTGTCCTTAGAATCCAGGTTTATGCACCTGCCCTGGAAGTGCAGGGCTCTGGCAGGTACAGGCTTCATCCACACTCAGCGATGGTGCACACACCACCTGGAGCAGGGAGCCTGGCACAGCTCACATGGTGGTGCACTGCACAGGCTCTCCTGCACGAGCCCCTGAGTGTCCTCACTGCCCACCCGGCCTGCCCAGCTTTCTGCATGACCTGCAGAACCGAGGGAGGAAACTGAATCTAAACATCCCCACGCATGTCAGAGCTGCTTACTACTAACAGTGTCTCTCTTCATCCATCTTAATTACATCAGATCTATTGTTATTTTAAAATTTTGGTTAGTGTCTGTTGCCCCCACTGGAAAATAAGCTCCAGGGTTGCAAGGATCTTTTCTGTGTCATTCTGCATCCCAGCACATAGAAAATCTGTCTTGCACACAGTAGGCACTTAATTGACATGTAGTGTATGAATACATGATTCAGTGCTCCCATTTATGGAGCACTGATGATGTGCCAGGCCCTTCCTGTCTCTAATCACATTTAATTCTCATAACAATGCCCGATGAAGGTGCTATTGTTTAGTCCTGTTTGAGGGCAGAGGAAACTGAAACTCTGAGAAGCTGAGATGCCTGCCCAAGCCTCACACAGGCAGTACGAAGTGGGGCTAGGACTGAAGCCACTGCTTTCCAGCTCCAAAGACCAAGCTCTAAACTATTCTGTTACACAGATTCCTCTTACTGGGGGCTCCGCAGGAACAATCCTCAGCAGGGGTTGGCTGCCAGTTTTCTTTCACTCTGGCATTGAAGAGCAGTGTCTCAGGGGTGGCGTCTCTAGACAGTGGGGTTTCCTGGGCAGGTTACTTCAGTCTAAGGGCTGACAAGGAATTCTCTCCACATATCCCATCTTCCATGCCCAGGACTCTGCATGATTTCTGCTTTACCCTTGAAATTTTCCAACCGTGAACATGTGTATTAATGATGGGAAGGATGAAGCTGCTCTGACAGACTGTAAAACACGTTAGTCTATACAAGTTCAAAGTTTCATTTTATCGCATGTGACCAGTTCAGCACAGAAGGTTGGACTCCACTCTGTGAGGTCATTCGGGCTTCCAGCTGGCCCCGATGGCTGCCTCCTCAACAGGTAGCTGTCCTTTGACCTAAGGCGCGGGTTCCTCTTGGCCTCACGCTGTGGTTGAGAGGAGCTCACCAGCACCACCTCCAGGAGAAGACAGGGAAGGATAAGGAGGCTGCCTTAACCTTCCTTTCTCAAGGAGATACTCATAACTCACTAGCCAAAACCTAGGTCTGCAGCCAGCTGCAAGGGAGGCAGAAACCAGGCTCTGGCTGGGCAGCCATCTGCCCTTCCAACACTCACAGAGACAACCCGTTATTAGAAAGAAGACAGGGAGAATGGACATCAGGGGATGATAACTATGTCTATCACAATGGGTACTTTTTCCTAAAACATCTATCCCCCCAAGAAATATGACTTTTAAAATGTGTTTGAAAGTTAAGATACATCAAAATTGACTTTTTTCTGTCTGTTCAGGTCCACAAATTTAAACAAACCTTTGGGTCTGTATGACTTTCACCACAGTTTGGATATAGAATAATTTCATCACCCAAAATACCCTCTTGTTCTGCCTTGCCCAAGCCATGCCCTCTTCCTAACTTGGCCCCTTTGATAGAGTCCTGAATTCAATTTGCTAATATTCTGTTGAATATTTGTGTGCCTAAATGCATGAAACATATTGGTCTATACTTCTAATTTTTGTATTGTCTTTGGTTTTGATAAAACCAGGTCCATAAAACTAGTTGAAACATTTCCTTGCTCTTCTATGCCCTGGAATAGATTGTGCGTAGTTAATGCTATTTCTTATATGTTTGGTAGAATTTGCCAGTGATTTGGCCTGGAGATTTTGTTGCAGGAGGTTTTTAACTATACATTTAATTGATTTGATAGTTATAGAACCATTTGGGCTGTCTATTTCATCTTGGCTGAGTTTAGATAATTTCTGGTTCTCAAGGAGTTGGTGCATTTCATCCAAGTTGTTGAATTTGTGTATGTGGACTTGTTGAAAATATTTCTTTATTATCCCTTCAATGTTTGTGGAGTCTATGTTTGATTCTTCTTTAAACACACTTTCACAAAGAGGCATGTTAAGTTCCTTCTTATGACTTCTCAACTTGCTAATAACATTCTCTTTTGGTCTTTGGATTCAAATGTCTTTAGGGACTATAAATGGATTTGCAGCAGGAATGGTATCTTTAGCTAGATACCAAATATAGGGTGGTGGCTGATTTCTCTGGTGTGTGGGCTTTTTGCTGCTGCCAGGTCCCCAGGCCCCAGCCTGGGAGAGCTTCCACTGGCTGGCTTTTGGGAAAGGACTGATGTAAGTGTAACTACTTCTTTTGGTTCTTCCTCCCTCATCTTCAACCTCCTCCTCCTACCAGAATAAAGAAATAAAAGCTCAGTTCTTCTCTCTTGGAAACCCTTCCACCCTGCCTTAACACTGCTTTCAAGTCCTCATTTAGCACTTTGGAGAGAAGCCTGGAAGAAATTAGTAATTTGATTATCTGTTATCATTCCTTCTAGGGACTTGATGATCAGAAGAGTTAAGCCTGTTTCCTACAGCGAGGACTGGTACAGGAATTGCCTCCCTGTTTCAGATCAAGAAGCTCTGTTCTTTCAAAGTAACATCATTTCTAGAAAGCCTACAATACACCTGGCTGTTATAGGTTTTATCTTTATAGCTCATAATATCAAGGCGGAGGTTCACAGAAAAGAACAGTGAGGCTAAGAGATTTTCATTTCAAGGTTTTTTTTATGCTTCTGGCTGGTTGTCTGACCCTGAGAAAATGACTTAATTGGTAATTAAGTCTCGGTTTCCTCACTTGTAAAATGAGGATAATAACATAAGTTATAGGGCTGGTTGAGGATTAAATAGGTCTAGCACATAGTAAACATTCATTAAATTCTGGCATCATTCTTGCTGCTATTTTTATACCCTACATTGTTGATTTGATACTTTTCTAGAAGAAAGCATGTTCTCAACATATATTAATACTAAATTTTCTTTAAAATCCATGATTATTGAATATTATAAATATAGCCAGGGAAACCTTGACTAACCAAAACTGCACCAATTAATCCTGAAGTTAAGTGGCATTTTTTTTTTTTTTTTGTGGCCTTCAGATCAGGTTAAAAAGAAATGAGCAAGGCATATTTAAAATGACAGCTTCAACATTCTACAAAGAAAGCAACCTTCTCTCTTTTCCTGCCCACATTCTTGGTCCTTGGCCAACAGAGACTTCAGCATTCCAGACAGCCTTGCTTGGGTGCATTAGGTTGGCCAAGGCTGGAAATGGGCTTCTGTATTTTGTGAGATGGGATTTCTGCTCCCATTTCTCTCCTCTCTTCTTTTGCTACAGGATTGCCCTGCTTCTCAGTAGAGTGCGTGGAGCAGGCTTTCTCACCCACGTGGGCATGGCCTTCTGACTTGATTTATCCAAGAACATGTAAGCTGGATTAGGTTTTTGGAGATACTATGAGATGCACTATGGTTTTGCCTGGATGTTTGACTTATGCCATCGGCAATGAGAAGAATGCGCCTTGTGTGGCTGTTGGTTCTGCTCCATGGTGGTACTCAGAGTGGACCTGAACTCCACATGTGCCTCAAAGTCAAGCCCAGCGGATCCCAGCAGAGCCAGTGAGCCGGAGGACCCTGAGTAAGGAAAGGGAGATCTGTTACAGCCACCAAGATCTCCACCTGCAGTGCAGGAGACCTGGGTTTGATCCCTGCACCACGAAGATCCTCTGGAGAAGAGGGAATGGCTACCTACTTCAGTATTCTGGCCTGGAGAATTTCACGGACAGAGGAGCCTGTGGGCTCTAGTTCATGGGATCTCAAAGAGCTGGACATAACTGAGCGACTAACACTTTTTCATTCTAGTGAATTTTCAACAAAAAGAATTAAAATCTATTGAATGTGTTGATAGCACAGAGTAGGTGTTTCCCATATGCCTTGTCACGAAACTGATTCAAGCACATGAAGGGTCTACACTGACTCCACAGCTCTCAGGTGGAAGATACGTCAGATGTTACTTTGTAAATTCACTCACTCACTCCAGAGTTGGCGGGAAATTCCATCTCATCATGTGGAGGACGTCCACCCTTGGGTGGCGAGGAGACTCTGGTGCTTGCACAGCCCAGAAGACTGGAGGAAGGCTTCTGACCGCTGCTGCCACGTATCCAGTCCAAGGACAGAGGAGAGCTCATGCAGTCCCACTCTCTTCCTTGGCACTGAGTCTGTCTTGGCATCACTGCTGCAGCCTCAGGCAGTGTAACTAGAGAACTTCTTACACTCTAACGTGTACCGAGACATGTGGCCATCGTGATAAATGAGTTGTGATTCAGTGGGTCTGGTGAGACCCCCGATACTGCATGTCTAATGAGTTTCCAGATGATGCTCATCACTGATCATGGACCACACTTTGGTAAAAGACCCTACAGTCCAGCCTCCCTGGGCCTCCAAAAGCCATCCTTCCCATTCATCCTACTCTGACTATTTCGGGCTCAGGTCTCCAGCCCACGTGGACCACTCTCTTCAACAAACTGCTTACCTAATCCAAACCCCCCAAAATTGAGCTTTACCTTTATAGGAAACTTTCCCTTTTCAGATAAAGCACCCCATAGGACTTAGAAATCAAAGGCTGGATCCTTCTCTCCTTTGCCAAGGGTATCACTGATCTCTAAAACTCAGAGCCCTGGCAAAGGGAAGAAAGAAACTCCACTGGCATGGCTAGTGACAAGACTGAGTTAATATCTCAATGAACCATCCAGTTACCATGGGAACAGACCACTCCCTGGACTGCAGGGGACAGGATATGGTCCTGGAGATGGCTCTTTGTCTCCCCTGCAACCACACATGTCCTCTGCCACTTAAAATTCTTGTTGCTTTTACTTTCGTGGGTTCTGAGAATCCTGGTTTTTCTACTTTTAATCAACAGACTTGGGTAGAAGACAGACCACTGTTTTGACAGTAATCAAAAACCAAGCATGTAGGGACTTCCTTGGTGGTCCAGCAGTTAAGAATCCACCTTGCAATGCAGGGGACATGGGTTTGACCCTTGGTCAGGGGACTAAGATCCCACATTCCAGAGAGCAACTAAGCCCACGAGGCACAACTAGAGAGTCTATGCACCACAACTAAGACCTGATGCAGCCAAGTAAACATATACATACATATTTTTTAAAAAGGAAAAAAAACCACTGCAGGGCCCTAAGCGGGCTGATAGAAACCCAGCCTACAGGGTGGCCTTTCCAGTCCCAAGAACTTATGGCCAGCGATCCATTCTGATTGGCTGGTTTATTTGTTAAATTCTTTGATTTTAACAGGTGCCTTGGGAGACACCTTTGCAAGCATGCATTTGGGCTTCCCGCTCTCATTTTTTTTTCCTGTGATCTTCCAATAAATTACAATATTAATTCAACAAGAGTACAAGAACACATTACAAATATTGGTTTTTAAGAATCTAACTCCTGTGTGGGGTGAAGTGTCCTCCTATAACACTGATCTGCAGCTGCCCAGCAGGTTTGTTCTACCAAAACATTTTTAGTTGTTCAGTTGCTCACTCGTGTCCGACACGTTGCGACCCCGCAGACTGCAGCATGCCAGGCTTCCCTGTCCTTCACTGTCTCCCAGAGTTTGCTCAAACTTGTGTCCACTGAATCCGTGATGCCATCCAACTATCTCATCCTCTGTCGTCCCCTTCTCCTCCTGTCCTCAATCTTTCCCAGCATCAGGATCTTTTCCACGGAACTGAATTGATTCTTTGCATCATCAGGTGGCCAAAGTATGGAGCTTCAGCTTCAGCATCAGTCCTTCCAATGAATATTCAGGACTGATTTCCTTCAGGATGGACTGGTTGGATCTCCTTGCAGCCCAAGGGACTTGCAAGCGTTGTCTCCAGCGCCACAGTTTGAAAGCATTAATTCTTCGGCCCTTAGCCTTCTTTATGGTCCAACTCTCACAACTGCACATGACTACTGGAAAGAGCAAAATGTTATGGGGAATTTATCCTCGTGGGATGATAGTGTCGATTATTAAAANGCCCAAGGGACTTGCAAGAGTCGTCTCCAGCGCCACAGTTTGAAAGCATTAATTCTTCGGCCCTTAGCCTTCTTTATGGTCCAACTCTCACAACTGCACATGACTACTGGAAAGAGCAAAATGTTATGGGGAATTTATCCTCGTGGGATGATAGTGTCGATTATTAAAAAATAATTACAACCTAAAAGTTAAGAGTTAAGTTTTATTTGGTGGGAATTTTTAGGACTTCAGGCCCAGGGAACAGCATCTTAAGTGACCCTAAAATAACTGCTCTGAGGAGCCAAGTTATATAGAAGTTTTACAACAAAGGGCAGGTGGTCTGAACATTGACAGATTATTGTTAATTACAGGAAAACAGATACATCAAGTTAAGGAATTTAGTGCTTTTCTTTGTATGGGAAGATGCAAGTGTCTGGGCTCACTGAAATCATTCCTTTTATATGTATCTCAGCTATCTGGGGCCAGTGTCTTGTGTTTTTTCACATCCTGAGTTCCCTTGGGCTCACCAGAGGGAGTGACTGCAATCTGATGGATACTCTATTTCTCAGTAGTGATGCTGGGTTCGAGCCAGGAGACCCAGACATCTCTTGAAGATGTGGGAGGTGTGGGGAGACGTTGGTACAGGGTCAGGCTAAAGGCAAGATCCTCAAACAGCCAAGGGTGCCTCTGTTTCTTCTGGCTCTGTTTTTCTCCTGCTCCCCTCCCCCACTCCCCTTCCTCTCCAAATAAGCCAACCCATCAAAACAGATTCTTGGGACTAGGAAGGCCACCTGCAGGCTGGGTTTCTATCGGCCCTGCTTGGGGCCTGGAGGTGGGACTTAGATGGGACTTCCGATGCTTCAGTGATGTGCTGTGTGTTAGGAGCACATGGCTGGAACACGGTGCCTGAAGGCATCATTATCACCTTGCAGGCGACCCTGGTGCAGGTCAAGCAGGGTCACAGGTGAGCAAGCCGGGCCCACAGAGGTCCTTGAGGAGGAGGGGTGGGACGCAGCATGGGAAGGTCGCCTGCAGACCAGGGTCTAGGGAAGGGCACCGACAAGGTGCCAAGTTCTGGTTTTGCCACAGGCCAGCCCTGTTTCCAGAATTCCTTCTCTGGGTCTTCACATTTCTCTCCTTTTCCAATCAAATTCTGCCTCCAGTCAGAGCTATTCAAGTAAGTTATTCAGATAATCAAGGCTAAAAATATCCAACTTTCACCAGGAAGATCAGAAAGATGGCACCCAGAGTTGCGGTGTTGGCCCCAGGTAAGCCCTGATCCCCAGGGTCTGGCCGCGCCCCCAGCTCCTTCTCCCTCGTCTGGCTAGAGACCAGAACCGGAACTCTGTTGCTGAGGGTCACCACCCTCTCTCCCGGCCTCCTCTGCAGTTCTGCCTCATCCCCTCGCCCATCTCCCCTGACTTGCTGGCAGCACCACCTTTCCCCTGCCCTCCTCCAGGGCTTTCCCTCCCCTTCTGGTCACTGAAGCAAAAGTTCATTAGTAAGTACACAGAGGGGCTTTCCTGCTATCTGATGCTCTAACGTGTCTCCCTGGTCGCACACTGCGGACATCATCCCCGCTGGACTTGCCTGGCCCTCCTATCTCTCTCCTAGGACTGTGGCTCCAAGGGGTCAGGCTGGCCGGACGCACAGCTGTCAGGAAGCGGCCTTCCAGAGCAACCCAGGGCCCCTGTCACTCTGCGGCCCTCCCTGGGTCTCTCTGGGAGTTGGTGTGTGTTCACTCCCACCTGTGTCTTTGGGAGGCTGGGGTGTGCAGTGTGCACAAGCAGGGGGTTGGGGGAAGGGAATAACATGTCTGTTGGCAGAGTCCTGCCATCTGAGACCTTCAGCAAGAGCCCAGCCTGCTCAAACACAGCTAGAAGGAACCAGCTTGCTCCCGGGCAGGTCACACCAGCTCTTGACCGGAACCTGCTGTGTTTCAGAAGCAGGAGCTGCTGGGGCTGCACCTTGGTCCTGTTTTCCTCCCACCACATCAGCTTAGCACTCAGCTGGTTTCTGAACACAGAGCCTTGCCTTCATCTCTAGATACTCCTTGTCCAGCTGTGAGAGTTCATCTCTTGTGTCGACCTGCCTATACTATGGGACCCAGATTTGGGGCAAACACCTGTTTAGATGTTGCTGTGAAGGTATTTCTAGAGGATATTAATATTCTCACTAGGAGAGTACGGGCTTCCCTGGTGGCTCAGCTGGTAAAGAATCCACCTGCAATGCAGGAGACCTGGGTTCAGTTCCTGGGTCGGGAAGATTCCCCTGGAGAAGGGAAAAGCAACCCCCTCCAGTATTCTGGCCTGGAGAATTCCATGGACTGTGGAGAAGGCAATGCCACCCCACTCCAGACTCTTGCCTGGAAAATCCCATGGATGGAGGAGCCTGGTAGGCTGCAGTCCATGGGGTCGCTGAGGGTCGGACACGACTGAGCAACTACACTTCCCCTTTTCATTTTCATGCATTGGAGAAGGAAATGGCAACCCACTCCAGCGTCCTTGCCTGGAGAATCCCAGGGACGGGGGAGCCTGGTGGGCTGCCGTCTATGGGGTTGCACAGAGTCGGACACGACTGAAGTGACTTAGCAGTAGCAGTATAGTCCATGGGGTCACAAAGAGTTGGATACAACTGAACGACTTTCACTAGGAGAGTATGAGTACAGCAGGTTACCCTCTGTAAAGGGGGTGGACATCATCCAATCAGTTCAAGGTGTCAATAGAAAAAATACTGAAGTACCCAGGGGAATAGGGAACTCTGCCAGCTGATGGCCTTCAGACTCGAGCTGCAACATTGGCTCTTCCTTGGTCTCCAGCCAGGCTGCCCTGCAGACTTTGGATTTGTCAGTCCCACAACGGCATGAGCCAATTTCTTAAGATTAATCTCTCTATAACCATCTATCTTTCTCTCTACTTACCTACCGTCTATTGGTGTATCATCTGTTATTTCTATCTATCCGTCTACCATCTATTATTTCTATTGATCATCTATCTATCCATCATCTATCAGGAGATAATGATTTAACATGCACACACATCCTCTTTGAGAAGCTGACTGATCCACCATCTGAAGCGTCCACAGAACCCCAGGGGAACCGCCCAAAGATGAGGCCAATGCCAAACTGATGTGGAGTGTTTTCTTCATCAGTTTGAAGAGTGATGAAACATTGTCACTTAAGGTTCTGAGCAGATGGGGCCCAGGGCTGCGTTTTGTCTTCCTGACAACGTTGTGCGGTTTCTAAGGGCAGTGAGGTCAGGACTGTATTATCACAAATCCCCAGCTAGGGGTATGTCTTGCATGTCATTTTCCGCACCAGGCTTAAAGCCTTCATTTATCTTAAAAGCCCGCTGATTGCTCACTTTCCTTCCAGGGAAACCATCAGTACCTGTTCTAGTGTCCTGTGGAATCCCACCAAGTCAAAGCCCTTTGCGGAGCTCTCTTTGCCGAGTCGTCATTTTCCAGGAGAGGCAGGATCCAGTCTGCATCAGAAGTGTGGGGAGGCTTCTGTGCACCCTCACTTCTCCACCTGTTAAACGGGCACACGCTGGCCCCGTCATCAGGGGATCACGAGGATCAGCTGGGAAGATACACAAGTGCTCACAGAGTGTCCTCCTTCCTCCCACCTGCTCTCTCTCTCTTCGAGATGTTTTATGATGCGAGCCACTTTTAAAGTCTTTACTGAATTTGGTACAACATTGCTTCTGTTTTATGTTTTTTGGTGTTTTTTGGCCACAAGGCATGTGGGATCTGAGGTCCCCAACCAAAGCTCAAACCCACACCCCTTGCCTTAACCACTGGACTGCCAGGGAAGTCCCACTGTCCTCGTTTCCCTGCGTGCTTTCAAGGAGTGAACGAGACTTCCCCAGGACTAAGCTGGTAGCTAGCAGCTGTGTAATGCATCAATTCACGCTAAGGGGTAGGACTTCTAGGGCAGCGGTTTAATATGTTCTCCTTCCCTGTTCCCTCACCTTGTCAGTGCCCACATCATTCTAGACTCCCCACAAGGTTTGGAAGTGGGTGGGAATAATCCTGTTCACACTGAAGAAGTAAACCACGGACGGCTGTGGCAAGACCCAAGGGGAAATGTTTCTAAGGGAAATGGGAGCACTCTGTACCCCTCTAACCATGCCTTGTAGGTCAAAGGCCAAGAGACTTGGGCGCTAATCCCACTTCTACACCTAATCTAAGTGAACTTGGGCAGGTCAGTAAGCAGGTCTAGGCCTTAAAACCTTAGTTCCCTTTTGGTAAGTTGGAGATGCTACCACACACACACACACACACACACACACACACACATTTTTTTTGACACCGGCATTTTACCAACCTATTTAGGATCACCTGCCTGGAGTCCCCTCATTAGCATATGGGGACTCGTTAGCATACAGACTTCTCAGCCTCATCTTGAGCTTGATTTAGATGTTCTATATTTTAACAAGTGTTCCAAGTGATTTCCATATTTTGTCCCATCATTCATGTTTATGTGATTCCCCCGAGATGATGAAATACCGTCTAATTCTGATTCTACTGGACCAGTGAAGCATTGTTCATACGCAGGCCATCTCTTCTTTTTTTCTTTTGAAATTCAAAATGTAAATACTTTCATTTCAGTCTGTGGGGAAAATGGTGTTCTACACAATTTGCCCTTTTGAGTAGAAGAACAAGGATTGACTGGGAAACATCTCCACATCTCCCTGTGTCCACACCATTTTCAAGGTGACATTGTGGCCCCTTCATCAGAAGGTTGAGTTTATTTCTGACCCCCTGGAATCTAGGCTACTTTGTGACTTGTTTTGGCCAAGAGGATGCAGGGAAAATGCTGTTCCCCCCAACCCGCCCCCTTCCCAGCTAAGGCCTGAAGAGGTCCTGCCCACTTCTATTCCCTGGGCTCCCTGCCCCAGCCCTGTGACCTGACCCAAGCTGGCCCACTGGAGGGAAACAGACCGCAGGAGGGAGAGCCCAGCTGACTCAGCCATGGATGTTCTGGAAGTTTACAGCCAGAAGGCAGCTAATCCCCCAACAAACAGGGCAGCGCCGTCAAGATCAGCAGAGCTGCCTCCTGGACCCACGACTGGCTGCAGGTGCCTGCAGTGCGCTGTGTGTGTGCTCAGCCCTGTCTGACTCTGTGACCCCAAGGACTGTGGCCCGCCAGGCTCCTCCTGGATTCTCCAGGCAAGGATACTGAAGCGGGTTGCCATGCCCTCCTCTGGGGAATCCTTCTGACCCAGGGATCGAACCCACATCTCCCGTGTTTCCTGCACTGCGGGCAGATTCTTCTCCACTAGCGCTACCTGGGAAGCCCCTGCAAATGCCTCCTGGGTCAAAAGAACTGCCTTACTGATCTGAAAACTGTTGATTTAAAATATTTACTGTGATTCAGGTATGGTGAAGCCAACAGATGGGGAGATGACTGCCAGTGAAAAGACAATATTTTATACTCACAGATCCCAAGAGAAGGGGGCACACCACACCATGGTGGGACCACAAAGGGAAACACCAGGATCAGTCAGGAGTGGGGGCACGTGGGCAAGAGCCTTTATTGCAGTTTCCATGGAAGGAACAGTTGAAGAAGCAAATTAGGATTTTCTCATTTGAATAATTACACCCTAATGCTCTGGGGCATTTGGGGTGTCCCCACGTGTCTGGTACCTGGCCCTGGGGTGCTGAGGGCACAGGACAGTGGCCAAAATGTGGGAGCCCCATAAAGACAGCGGTGAGGATGTGGCCTCTGCACTGGTTGACTTGCATCAGGAATGTGTGCCTGCAGGTAAGTCATTCTACTCTCTCTAGGAATTAGCCATCCTGGGAGGGGCAGCCCTTCCAGGGTCAGCGAAGAAGCCCTAGGCATCACAGCATCAGTCAACAAAAGGCACGCATAGTTTAGCTGTGAGCAAGAATTAATCAATGATGCTTTGCCAGGGGTTCCCCAACCTCCAGGTTGTGGACTGGTACTTCCTGTCAGATCAGCCGCAGCAACTAGATCAGAAATAAATGTTATGTGCTCGATTGTCCCCAAACCATCGCTCCAGCTTGGTCCATGGAAAACTTGCCTTCCACAAAGCCAATCACTGGCACCAAGAAGGCTGGGGACCTCAGGGGAGGTGGCGGTGTGTGTGGGGGGTCTACCCACAGATTTCACCCCTGGTCAAGGACACAGAAGGAGCCATGTGTGCTCAGGGGAGAAAAGCATATTCAACATTACACAAACAGTATTATAAAGTAGCTTCTAAAAGAGATTAGTCCTCACAGTGTAAATGACCTGAAGTAGAGTTCAACAGTGGGGTTTTTGGGGGGGCAAAGGGAATAGGCAAACGTATAGTGATATTTAGCTGGGAACCTTTCAGGATTTGAGGGTAAAATGGGAACATGCTGAGATTCATACATTCACAAGAAGGGTTCTGGGTTAGAAAAGTCTAAAAGCTCCATCCTGGATACCTCTGTCCCCGTCATAGCAGTGTTTGAATGGTCTCCCTATAGGGACAGAGAGAGGTTTTAACAATAGAAATAACAACTGCATCAGAAATAGCCTGCAGTTTCTGTGACTCACAGCTCCTGCCTTAATAACATCCTTGAATTGCACTAAAATCCATTAAAAATCACTTTTGTGGATTCCTCATTAAGAAAACTATATTTCAAGGTGGTATACTTAATGGAACTGATACAGTAAACCTGGTCAAAATTAATCAGGTCTCCTGGACATTCCTGGCAGATCTCTGAAATGGAGGTATGAGGCAAATCACACATGCGTCTAGACAGGAAAAAACTCAATCTCCTTTGTAGGGAAAACCCCAGTTTTCCACGTCTGCCTTTGTTTCTCTTTCTGCAAGTCTTTGCTGCTCACACAAGACATCCACGACACTTCTGAGCTGGGGCTTCCCCTCACTGGGGAAGTTCGTTCCCTGTGACAGCAGCTGGGGGTCGCACTATTTAACTTAATCCTGACACTATCTACCCAGAGACAGTGTCAGATCCCACAGGCATGGGCTCAGCACCCCAGAGACTGCTCCCACCCATTTCAGATGCCAGTTACAAGTCGAAGGTCCCCTGGTTCCCCACAATTTCTGCCCAGTTTGGCTACAAATCAGAAATCCCCATGATCCCCTACTCAGGTTCAATTAATTTGCTGGAGCCACTCACTGAATTCAGGAAAATGCCTATTTCTGTTTTGTTGTTATTGTTCAGTCACTTAGTTGTATCGGAGTCTTTGCGACCCCAGGGACTGTAGCCCTGCCAGGCTCGTCTCTGCATGGGATTCCTCAGGCAAGGAGACTGGACTGGGTTACCAGTTCCTTCCCCAGGGGATCTTCCCGCCCCAAGGATCGAACCTGGGTCTTCTGCATTGGCAGGTGGATAAGCCACCATGGAAGCCCCTATTTAGGTTTACCCATCTATTAAAGGAGGGCTTCTCGAGTAGCTCAGTGGTAAAGAATCCACCTGCAATGCAGGAGACATGGGAAACGCAGTTTGATCTCTGGATCGGGAAGATCGGAACCAGAAATGGCAACCCACTTCAGTATTCTTGCCTGATACATAGAGGTGAGAGTGAAAGTCGTTCTGTCGTGTCTGACTCTTTGCGATCCCATGGACTATACAGTCCATGGAATTTCCTGTCCCAGGGATCAAACTCAGGTTTCCCACATTGCAGGCAGATTCTTTGCCAGCTAGAACATGATAAAGGACACAGGTGAAGGGCCAGATGAAGAGATACATGGGGAGAGGTTGGGGGAGAGTTGAGGAAGGTCACCCTCCTAGTGTGGATGTTTTCACCCACCTGGAAACTCTCTGAACCCCCTTCTGTTGGGACTTTCTGGAAGCTTCCTCATGTGGGCATGATGGATCATTAACTCCATTTCCACCCCCTTCTCTCTCTGGAGGATGAGACGGGGCTGAAAATTCCAAGTTTCTAATCATGGCTTGGTCTTTCCAGCCCCCTTCTAGAAGCCCACTCAGAGTTGCCTCCTTAGAACAAAAAGATGCTCTTAGTGTTCTTACCACTTAGGAAATTACAAGAATTTTAGGTGCTCTGTGCCAGGAGCCGGGGGCAGAGACAAATATATATTTTCTATCACCTCCCAGCATCTCACCCAGCTCCCACGCAGCACTCCAGGAACAAGAGTTAACACTGCTTCCCAGGGAGCCGCGCACTAGAGAGGCTCAGGCAGTGGCAAGGGGTCTCTGGCTTTGCCACCACCAGTTGGGAAGCACTTCCCCAGGCTTGCGGGCTTCATATTGTTGACCCAAGGTGTTAGCTGAAATCCAGCCTGTGTGTCACATATGCAGGAGTAGCAAGGAATGATGGGGGTGGTGTCTGGAGAGGAAGGAATAACTGCTGAGCAAACAGAAGGAAAAGCATAAATGAGCCAAACGGGGCTTCCCAGGAGGGCTTTTCCAGAGGCTAAGTGGTAAAGAATGTGCCTGCAGTGCAGGAGATGCAGGGTCGATCCTGGGGTCTAGAAAATCCCCTTGAGGAGGAGGGCATGGCAACCCATCCAGTATTCTTGCCTGGAAAATCCCATGGACAGAGGAGACTGATGGGCTAAGAGTCAGACACAACTGAGCACACACACACACACACACACACATGCACATGCTGCTTCCGGGAGGCAGGAGCAGGGAGGGCAGGTAGCCAGTGCCTATGACTCCTGATAGGAGTTTCCACCGGTGAAAATGCCAGATACCCAGAGGGTGAAGCTTCCATGCTTGGGGAGGAGGGACAAGCAGAATGCACCCAGAACTAGGGTCTGTGTGTCAAGAAGATGGTCTTGGCGTGGGTGGCTTCTTTGGGGCCTGTGTTGCTGGTTCAGGGGAAATCCAGTTCCTTGACATGGCTTGGGAACAAGGAGGCTGTAGTCTATGCCAATGGCGTTGGCGTGACGGTGCAGGGCCCCTCCCGTCCCTGGGCCCAGTCAGTCCAAACCCTACAGTGAAGTTCAAGTGGTCTGTCTACTCAGAAGCAATGGGTAAGGATATGGGGGTCACACACAGGTGAGTGTGTGAAAGAAAAAGTGCACTCCACAGGGGGTCTGCTCTCTGTGCCTCATCCAAGGGTCAGGGACATAACTTATGGACAGCTTGCCCTCAATGAGGAGTTCACCCTCAAAGTGATTTATCTTCCTGAGTCTGCATGGCTCAGGTGGTTTCTAGTATCTGCCAGTGTCCCTAGAGTTGGCCTGACACGGCACCTTCTATAGCAAGAAGAGCTGGAGTGTGCGCCAAGAGCCCCCATGAGCCCTCCCAGAGGTTGTTAGAAGGCTTTCTGCTGTGACCATATGGAAAAAGATGACCTTCCTAGGATCAGGTTTTCAGAGTCAATTACAGCTGGACAGAGGAAAGGAAAAGAAGTTAGAAGACTGGACGCAGTAGCAAGGCATGAGATTCATCTGTGCATCAGATGTCAGTCAAGTGCAAACCATGAGCCAGGTACCATTCTAGGTCTTGGAATTTGAAACTGGATTCAAATCTACATTAAAATGGGCCAACACAGATTCATGTCTCTGCAGATTTTGAAGGCTCCACTGGGGATGGAGGTGGACCTGGGGTAGATGCAGTAGTCCCAGATACCTGACTGTGTCCCAGAGCAGACTCACTGGAAAAGACTCTGATGCTGGGGAAGATTGGGGGCGGGAGGAGAAGGGAGCGACAGAGGGTGAGGTGGCTGGATGGCCTCACCAACTCTAAGAACATGAGTTTGAGTGAACTCCAAGAGATGGTGAAGGGCAGGGAAACCTGGCATGCTGCAGTCCATATGGTCTCAAAGAGTCGGACACGACTTAGCGACTGAACAACAAACGGACTTTGTCACTAGGAGCACCCTAAGTGGCTTTGTCCAGAAGCACCCAGAGATAGGCCTGCAGCATCTGCTGTCGGTCCAGAAGGACATTTGGTGGGCGCTTTGAGAAACTTTCTCCACTGTGGAAGGAGAGAGCTGTTTACAGATTTCTGCAGGAGGGGCTGTTGTCTGCTTCTCTGTGCTTGCCCTGCTCACAAAAGTGCTCAGATTTCTTTTGAAGGCGTTGCACACAGGATCATTCTATTGCAAGCGGTGCATATGTGTCTGTTTAATTTTAACTCAAGCTCTTTTACCAAAAGGCAAGTTCATTTACTCGGAGCCTAGACAGAAGGCTTTCCCAGTCCTGACACCTTGCTTATTTGCTACTTAAAGACTTTGGGAAGAAAAGAACAGATTTTTGCATTTTGTTCTCTTTCTTACTTCAGGAGGGGAAAAAAAATTTTCTTTAAACCCACACAACTGTCCTAATTGGAAAAGATTCTTGATCTGTTTCATGGCAGTCTGTTTATGGCTGGTCAGTGTCCATAGCAAAAACTTGGCCCCTAGTCCAGCTGAGGCAGTTCTCCAAACATTCCAATTTTGTTCCAGGGCTGCTGGAGCTGCACACAGCCCGGAAATCCCTGCGCAGGGCCCCAAGTGACATGCAGGGGCATGGCCTCCGCTCCCGGGCCTGTCCTCAGCTCCCCTTTGGGCCCACCCAGCCCGCTGTCATGTCAGCATCCCTGTTCCCTTCCGGCAGCTTGTCCAGCCTTCTCTCCCAGCGTGGGGCTGGCCCGTCCTCTGCGTGTGGCCCTGGGGACTGGGAGGTTGGGTGGTCACACTCCGGTGCTAGAGTCAACCAGAGCCACTAGGGTGGTGTGTGCACCCAGGACAACACCAGCCTGCATAAAGAGTCCTGGGGTAAGGCCTTACATGACAGGAAGGTCTGCTGAAGGCAAAAAGACGGGACTAGGGTGGAGCCAAACATGCGGTGTTAGGGTGGGTGCGAAAAACAAGTTCTCTCCACAAACTCATCGTGACCATATGAAGTCAGCAGGAAGGATGACCTTGAGTTTGGTAGGGGTTAGAGAAGCCACTAAGGCAGTGTACAGTCATGGTAGGGATTCTTAATGCAGGAGAGCACAGCACAACCCTAGAGATGGTCCAGACAATGTGGCACACCAAAGCCTGCCTGTATGTTCTGTGTGTGTGTGTGTGTGTGTGTGTGTGTGTGTGTGTGTGTGTATCCCTAGTGGATATTGAAGGCTTTTAGGTTACACATGTGTTCTCTACTTTGCTACAGCTCCTGGCACTCCTGGCTGTCCCCACTGACTCTCCTTCCCACCAATGTACATCACCACATTACCTGCCAGAGCAGGGGTGCAGGAGGCAGAGATGGGAAAATGAAGTGACAGACTAAGATCCGACCCTCATCACACCACTTACCTGGCTAAATGCCTCGGGGAGGAGAGGATGGAGACGTAGCATCGATGCCCCCAAATTATGCAAGCACAGTGGTGGTGTTTCCTTCTCCTTATGGAAGTCAAACACAGCTTCAAGGAGCTTCATCTTCCCTGAAGCTTAGAGGCAGATAAACAATCTGTAGACTCTAAAGTACATGTAAGGACTGTCAAGAGCAGAAACCTCACAGGAAGAGGTGCAGGAGTACCGAGGGACCCGTGGCAGTGCGGCTCAGAAAACGCAAGCAAAATTACCCTCCCTGGAGGTGAGGTGCTCACCTGCCCACCCACATGGCTGGTGAAGGACTGGAGGTCCTAGGATGGGTAGCAGGAGCCCTCATGGACCAGGTTTAATTCAGAGAAGCTGAGGAGGCAGAACCCTCTAAAAAGTCACACAATGTTTTCAGGAAGCAATTCATCTCTGTGAATAGAAAAAGGGGGATCCTTTGGGACTGAGAAATCTAGAAGGCGGTTCTTGCCCCACCCTTGGCTAGACCCTCTCACAAAAGAGCTGTATCTAGGAAAGTTCAACCCATATGCTCTACGTATAATAAAAAAGGAAACAGAATAGCTTTGATAAAACATGAGACATAGAGAGCAGCAAATCATGTCAACAGAAAAACATGCACCAGAAAAACGCAGCCCGGAAGCCATCAAATCATGATCAAACATCTCACCATGAATTAGAAGCAAAACAGAACCAAAAAACCCTAGCAAAACAATCTTCTCTCTGAAGGAAAACCACAAAGCACAAAAGCAGGAACTCAAATAAAAGATGACAAGACCATGGGAGGGGATAAGGCGGGAGTGGAAGTCTCGGGAAAGAAGCAGGAGAAAAATGAAGCCATCACACGGACGAAGACAAAACTGAAGGAGAAAAGAGGATGATCAGAGTTAGGGCAAGAAACACTGTAAGGGAAGCAAAGGACAGAAATGTGAGATGCAGACTCAAGGAAAGGCTTGAGAGAAAATGACAGGAACGGCAGGAATTCAAAGGAAAGCCAACGTGTGCCCAATCGGAGTTCCCTGAAGCAATCCAAACAATGCAATGCAGCAAGTATGTTAAAATATAACTCAAATCATTTCCTAAAATAAAGCAAGACTTGGGACTTCCATGGTGGTTCAGTGGCAAAGACTCCGGGCTCCCAATGCAGGGGGCCCAGGTTCAATCCCTGGTCAAGGAACTAGATCCCACATGCCTTGGAGCAACTAAGGTTCCCGAATGTGACAGTGAAGATCGAAGATCCTGCATGCCACAACTAAGGTACAGCACAAATAAATAAATATTTTTTTAAAAGAGACTTAAATGTATTTATTGAATGTTCACACTACTTACTAGAGCAACCTGATTCAGGACAGTCACCCCATGAGACACATTTACTCAAGTTACTCGACTTAAAGAAAGTATCCTTTGGGCGGCTGCTGCTAAGTTGCTTCGGTTGTGTCCAACTCTGGGCGACCCCATAGATGGCAGCCCACCAAGCTCCCCCGTCCCTGGGATTCTCAAGGAAAGAACACTGGAGTGGGTAGTAAAGCATAAAAAAAAAAAATCAAGTCACTTACAAAGAGAAAAAGAAAAAAACAGGTTGAGCTCAGATTTCACCAAAGCAGCATTTCACATTAGGAGAGAATAGAACGTTTAGAAGGTATTTAAGGGAAGTGTAAACCAAAAAGTTTGTAATATCCAAGCAGTTTGACAATTATAAACTTTATAGCCAACTGTTTGAACATGCAAGAACCCAGAAGTTATTGTTCCCATAAGCCCTTCTTGGGGAAAAAACACAGAAAATGAATTTGGACCAACTGAGAGTCAAGTATGGTAACTTTGGCCTGAAGTCTCACTGTAAGCATCGATTATATTGAGTTTAGATCTAAGAGTGAATCTGTTAATAATGTGGGGATTAGAGTGACAACACGGAACCTAAAGGTCATGTGCCATGTGAGAAAAGCACAGCTAACAAAACTTTGGATGGGAAAGAGGTAAAGACGGCAGGAACTTCATAACTTCGGCATCTACAAAGGAAAGAATTTAAAGCTAAAGAATCAAAGAGTAGGCACATAACTATTTTTAAGAGTCCAAAGTAAAAACTAATAGATAATGTTATTGAGTTAAGTTAGGAGTAGAGGAGATGTAGAAGGAAGGAAAGAAAAGACATACTAATTTTATTATTGCTCAATACTATTTAAGAAGCAGACAACCAAGGGGGTTATATGACGATGTCAAGAAAAGCAGTAGAGGACGTCCCCGGTGGCGCAGAATATAAGAGCCCGTCTCCTGGTGTGGGAGACGCCGGCTCAATACCTGTCCAGGAAGGTCCCACACGCTCCGGAATAATTGAGCCCATGCGCCGCAACCGCTGAGCCCATTCACCACAACTACTGAGCCCACATGCTGCAACTATTGAAGCCCACGTTCCTTGAGCCCATGCTCAGCCATGAGAGAAGCTGCTGCAGTGAGAAGTGTGTGCACCTCTGCGGAAAGTAACCCCCAACCGCCACAACTAGAGAAAGCCCACATGCAGCAGCGAAGACCCAGGGAAGCCAAAAGTCAGTAAACAAGTTTTTAAAAGATAGTCCGTAGAACAATCTTTGCTTTTACAAGCCTTCCTAAAGACCAGAGCTTCTCTTGAGGCCTCTTCTCTTTCCCTCCCCTCCTCCTCTCCTCTTTTCCCTCACCCTGACCCCTCCCCTAGGAAGACAAGTAGACTTTCCATGGAAAGGTTTTGAAACCATATATTCAGGGAACAAAATAATACGACAGACATAAGATAAAACTCTTCTATCACATCAACAAACAAATGGGATTAACTCATATAAATGAAATTACATCATGAAGCACAATCCAATTTTATGCTGTTTAAAAGCAACTAAAAGTATCTAAAACCAGAAAGGTTCAGATGAAGAGGATGGGCATGGTGTACCGGGTGAGAGTAAACCAAAAGAGAGCAAGTGTTTTCAGTTTGCCTTCAAAGAAGCGAAAACTCAGGGCAAAAACCACTACACGGGACAGAGGAGGGGACATTCTAACACTGAAGTGTACGTCACACAATGAAGACAGGAGTCGATGAAGATCTCTGTGTAAAATCAAAGAGCGACTGTATTTGTGAGGCAGAAGTTAGAGAAAGCGAGCCTGGGTTGGATCCCTGGGTTGGGAAGATCCCCTGGAAAAGGGTGTGGCAACGCACTCCAGTGTTCTTGCCTGGAGAATCCCATGGACAGAGGAGCCTGTCGGGCTTTGGTCCACGGGGTCACAGAGTCAGACACGACTGAGTGACTAAGGCACACATTTAGAGAAAAGAAGAAGAGAGACACACACTGGGGCAGGAAATTCTTCAACTCTGAGCTCATGCCAGAATTTAGGTAGCAAAAATAAGTAAAAATTGAGAAAGTTGATCTGACTGATATACGTCAAAATCTATCTCCAAAAAACGGACTCTTCTTTCCAAGAGTTAATCAAAATTCATGAAAACTGATCATGTAATAGTAGACCACAGTGAAAAATCTCAACAAATTCCCAAAAGTAGAAACCATACTTAGCAAAATCCTCTGGCCGTATGATCAGCCTAGGCATGGATTACAAAATAGAGCACCAGAAAAGATTCTTCTACCTGAATTTTTTTTAATCTGAATTTTTAAAAAAGACAGACAACTCTCCTTAACACCTATCACATCAAAAAAGAAATGCATACCAAGATTACAGAAATTTTAGGAAACACACAATTGAAAAAATTACACAACAGAACCTGTGTATTATAGCTGAAGTGGGGCTCAAAGGAAAACGTATGTTAAATATTTATGTCAATAAAAATAAAGAGAATGAAATTAATTACTTTAAACATTTAACTCAATTTTTAAAAACCTGATTATGTTTAAACCCAATCTTCAATCTTCATGTGTTGTGTTAAAAATAGACTGATGAAAGTACAATCAATGTACAATAAATGGCACATATTTAAAATGTAAGGGACTTCCCTGGAGGTCCAGAAGCTAAGACTGTGCTCCCAATGCAAGGGGCCTGGGTTCAATCCTTGGTCAGGGAACTAGGTCCTACATGCCGCACTAAGAACTTGCACGCTGCAACCAAAGATTCTGGGTGCCATAACTAAGACCTGATTTAGCCAAATAAATAAACAAAAGGTTTTTTAAATGTGAAATCTGGCGAGTAAGGGGCACATGTCACCACCTGTGAAACCATCTCCACAACTGAGATAACGACCATGTCCATCACCCCTGAAAGTTTCTGATGTTCTTTGGCAATCACCCCCCTTTCCTGTCTCCACTCCTGTCCCCCCAGACACAGACTTAATTTCTGTCAATATAGATTTGTTTGCACATTCTAGAATCTTAAATAGAGTTATAAAGTATATATTTTTTCCAGCTTCTTTCACTCAGCCTAACTACTTTGAGATTCAGTAACTGGTTACAGACCTAACGATACAATGTCTGGGATGTGCCTCAAACTCCCCTGGCTGGAGACAGCAGGTGGCGGTGAACTAAGATCTGCTACAAAGTGATCGTTATTGGCTCATTATATGAACGTTTCAAACTTTCCTTAAGAAAAAGGTCTTAAAATTCTACTTCTGCTCTGTCTTGCTCTTCTTGTGCCATTTAATGTTACGCTGTCTGTCTTGAATCCTTGTCTATTACTGTCATTCAAAATAGTTTCCCTTTTTGAGATTTTGAAGTTCAAACTTGATATCCTCAGCTTTCCAAACCAGTGAATCACGTCTCTTCAAAACAAAACGAAACAAAACAAATCCTCCTCTTCAGTCTTTTAAAGTGCTGGTTTCTGGACATCACGGATGCGTGTGTCTAGGGAGGGGACGTGTGGAACAGCTAGATGTCCTGTGGACACAGCGGGCAAGATCGGCGTCTGATGGGCAAGACATCCTTCTGCAGGGAGGCATCTTCGCAGGAGAATTCGGGCATCAGCCAGACAACGTGGCGCTCTTGTTTCTCAGGGGAGGGAAGCGTGAAGGAAACTCACGGGTCACAGGCAATGTACACAGTTACTGTCAATCAAATCCAGTGACTGGAAGAACGTAAACAATGAGCCATGCTGTCCATACATTTTTTTTTTCTTCAATTAAAATGGTATTTTTAAAAGTTAGAGAGACATCCCTGATCATCCAGTGTCAACGACTTCACACTTGCAATGGAGGGGGCCTGGATTCCATCCCTGGTCAGGGAATTAGATCCCACGTGCTCCAACTGAGAGTTCGTATGCCACTAAAAGTTTGTATGCCAACTAAAAGATCCTGCATGCCTCAACAAAGGTCGAAGATCCCAAGTGTTGCAACTAAGGCCTGTGGCAGCCAAATAAACAAAGAAACGGTTTTTTAAAAGTTAGAAAAATCAAAATGACTGAAAGAGTCAGATGCAAAAGTGCTCCAATCCTGTTTGGTTTTCATGAGAGGGCGAGCTCCCTAGCTCCTCCTTTTACTCCGAGTGGCTCTCTGCTTCTTTATCTCTTCTCTGTGAAAAGCAGACACCACACTTGGCTTCAGGTCTGGCAAGTGTGTCAGAGTCAGTTATTCCTGAGGGGCTGTCTCAATGGAATAACCAGTGGGGCAGACAGTTACACTTGTGGCTCCAAGGGGCCCCTGTCCCCACTGCCCCCCAGGACTGTCCACGGCATCTCTGGGCTTGGCCATGTGACTTGCTTTGGGCAAAGGGTCGTCATTGAGAGATATGAAAGCAGAGGCTTGCAGAGTGGGGCTGATCTTCTTGGAAATCTTGCTCTGGGAGCCAGCTGCTATGCTGTGAGGATGCTCAAGCAGCTACATGGAAAGACCACATGAATTCAACTGGAGAACCAGCCTTCCAGCCCCCAGGCTGGATGTTCCAGCCATCTGACTGCAGGCCTATGAGAGACCCCCACACAAGACAAACAGAAGACACTTCTGCAGGCCCAGACAACCCTCTGAATCATGAGAAATCATAAACGGTTATTTTCAGCCAATAAATCTGAGTGGTTTCTCTCATACAGCAGGAGGTCACGGAGAGAATCCACATATATGTGACTGTGCAGGTCTCTGGGTGGGGGTGGGAGGTCACCAAAAATTCGCAGGTGAGCCACAGCTTAAGAGAATTAGTCCTGAGAATAAAACCTCTACAACTATTGAGACAATGATTGGCTCTTAGCACAGGGTCAGATTTACAACAGCCCTCTCACACATAGGTGGTGCTAAGGAACCCACCTGCCAATACGGGAGATGTAAGAGATGTGGGTTTGATCCCTGGGTTGGGAAGATCCCCTGGAGGAGGAAATGTCAGCCCACTCCACTATTCTTGCCTGGAGAATCCCATGGACAGAGGAGCCTNCCTCCTCTTCAGTCTTTTAAAGTGCTGGTTTCTGGACATCACGGATGCGTGTGTCTAGGGAGGGGACGTGTGGAACAGCTAGATGTCCTGTGGACACAGCGGGCAAGATCGGCGTCTGATGGGCAAGACATCCTTCTGCAGGGAGGCATCTTCGCAGGAGAATTCGGGCATCAGCCAGACAACGTGGCGCTCTTGTTTCTCAGGGGAGGGAAGCGTGAAGGAAACTCACGGGTCACAGGCAATGTACACAGTTACTGTCAATCAAATCCAGTGACTGGAAGAACGTAAACAATGAGCCATGCTGTCCATACATTTTTTTTTTCTTCAATTAAAATGGTATTTTTAAAAGTTAGAGAGACATCCCTGATCATCCAGTGTCAACGACTTCACACTTGCAATGGAGGGGGCCTGGATTCCATCCCTGGTCAGGGAATTAGATCCCACGTGCTCCAACTGAGAGTTCGTATGCCACTAAAAGTTTGTATGCCAACTAAAAGATCCTGCATGCCTCAACAAAGGTCGAAGATCCCAAGTGTTGCAACTAAGGCCTGTGGCAGCCAAATAAACAAAGAAACGGTTTTTTAAAAGTTAGAAAAATCAAAATGACTGAAAGAGTCAGATGCAAAAGTGCTCCAATCCTGTTTGGTTTTCATGAGAGGGCGAGCTCCCTAGCTCCTCCTTTTACTCCGAGTGGCTCTCTGCTTCTTTATCTCTTCTCTGTGAAAAGCAGACACCACACTTGGCTTCAGGTCTGGCAAGTGTGTCAGAGTCAGTTATTCCTGAGGGGCTGTCTCAATGGAATAACCAGTGGGGCAGACAGTTACACTTGTGGCTCCAAGGGGCCCCTGTCCCCACTGCCCCCCAGGACTGTCCACGGCATCTCTGGGCTTGGCCATGTGACTTGCTTTGGGCAAAGGGTCGTCATTGAGAGATATGAAAGCAGAGGCTTGCAGAGTGGGGCTGATCTTCTTGGAAATCTTGCTCTGGGAGCCAGCTGCTATGCTGCGAGGATGCTCAAGCAGCTACATGGAAAGACCACATGAATTCAACTGGAGAACCAGCCTTCCAGCCCCCAGGCTGGATGTTCCAGCCATCTGACTGCAGGCCTATGAGAGACCCCCACACAAGACAAACAGAAGACACTTCTGCAGGCCCAGACAACCCTCTGAATCATGAGAAATCATAAACGGTTATTTTCAGCCAATAAATCTGAGTGGTTTCTCTCATACAGCAGGAGGTCACGGAGAGAATCCACATATATGTGACTGTGCAGGTCTCTGGGTGGGGGTGGGAGGTCACCAAAAATTCGCAGGTGAGCCACAGCTTAAGAGAATTAGTCCTGAGAATAAAACCTCTACAACTATTGAGACAATGATTGGCTCTTAGCACAGGGTCAGATTTACAACAGCCCTCTCACACATAGGTGGTGCTAAGGAACCCACCTGCCAATACGGGAGATGTAAGAGATGTGGGTTTGATCCCTGGGTTGGGAAGATCCCCTGGAGGAGGAAATGTCAGCCCACTCCACTATTCTTGCCTGGAGAATCCCATGGACAGAGGAGCCTGGCGGGCTACAGTCCATGGGGTTGCAAAGAGTCGGACATGACCGAGCGACTAAGACTTCCCTTTCTCACACATAACTCTTCTGGAACACAGTTACGGTTGCCCGAGATGGCACTCCCAGAGGTGCATGGAGGAGGTGAAGCTGGAAAGGTCTGAGGATAATGGGCACTAACCTAACGGGTTAACACGACTGGCCTCGGTTTCTCAGGAGAATAAGACACTACGGGTGGTCAGCCCTGGCCTGCTCAGCCCACTTCATAGAGCGATGAGAGTGGCTCGTGCCAGAGGCAAGAAACCCAGGGCCAGACGCAGAGGAGGCTGCAGAGGGGTTGGGAGCAGGACCGGATGAGTCGGCCTCTGGACGTCAGGTCGGGGGGCTGAGGAGCTGATGGGGATGGGCCCGAGAGCCCCACTGGGGACTGTGCAGCACCACGCGGGACACCCACAGCAGGGCCCCTGCCACAGAAGGAAAAGTCAAGGAGCGCAGGCGCCCCTGAAGCCCTGCTCGAGGGGCACTGAATTCCTGCCCCGACTACATTCTCTTCATGCGTGAAATGATTTTAGCTCACTGCAGTGGGGCCAAACAGACCCCGCCCACCATTTCCTGGGCGTGGGCGCTGCAGGCAGATGCCAGGAGGAATTTAAAAGAAACTGGCTATTTTGGGTGTTAGAACTTGCCAGAATGCCAAGGCAGCAATATGTCTGCCCGAGTGAAATTCCTGCTCTCCAGACATGGAGCTGATCTGGGGCTCTCGGCTAGTAACCGCCTTCCCGGGCTCCTCTGGTGGGGGTGGTCATTGTGTGGCAGCCCCCCTTCCACATGCCCCTTTTAGCGCCAGGCTCTTGCTCTGACCCCGGGCAGCCACCAGCCAGACCCAAGTTCAAGTCTATCTCCAAGTGCTTTCACCTCACCAGCTAATATGAGGGTGGGCAAGGACAGGAGGGTGTCGTCACAGCTGTGGGCAAGGCTGACATTTGCCAAGAAGGGTCCAGATGGATGAGCTCTGTCCCTAGTTAACTGGCTCAGGAATCAAAATAGAAAACCCAAGAAGAGTGGCCGAGGGGGCTAGACCAGGCCAGTGCCAACCACTGACCAGTGCACATCAGGAAAAGGGGGTCACTCGGAAAAGAAGGGGAAGCTATTTTGGGGAAAGAAAGGCAAAATGGATGTCAGCAGACAAGCCAGGACAGACCTCCAGTAATACGTGCCTGCGTGTATATATTTCATTTTATGGAGCTTCACGGAGCTCGGAGGCAAAGCCCTATTTTTAGTGTCTATTGTGTGAGGCTGTGGCAGGGCTGTGCAGAGCTGCAGTTTTATTCTGACAATGATTCCACTTTAAATAGGGAAAGAAGGTAATGAGGGCAAAAATAATAACTATTTTCAGGCTTCAGAATTCAGGGTGTTTGAAACCGGGTTTTCTAAAATGCCAAGCCTAGTGGAAGAACCATTTTCCCTTCCTGCCTTTCAGCTCTGGCCTCCTAACACATGACACTTGCCAGGGAGACCAGGTCTTGTCTTCCTCTGTGCGCCTGGGTTAGGGTCCAGCTGTCTGATTTCCAGTATTTAACACAGGAGGGGAGAGAGGAGGTGCGGCAGCTATCGCCCCACTCCACTCCCACCCCAGAGTGATGCTCACACTTTGCACTTTGGAATGCCTTGGGGGGCTGTGTGGAATGCAGATTCCTGGCCCCAGCTCCACAGAGGGTCTGACTCCACTGCTCCAGGAGAGGTCTGGGAATCCAGATCAGGGTTTTGTCTTTTTTTTTTTTTCTCCAAACCAATCATCTCCAGGGACTGGGTATGGACAGTCTCTGGACCCCTTTTCAGGAAACCTCCCCATGAAGCTAGTGCCTAGAAATTATGTTCTGCAAATGTGGAGTCTGTGGTTTTCGGAGCGAGAAGGCACTGACCATAAGATTGGATAAGGCTTGGAGGCACAGGGGCAAGACCTCTGTGATATGGTGATTTATAATAAGATATATAGATTTGGTCCCTGTCCCCTTCCTGTCTCGGAACCTCTGAGACTGACAAAGGTGTCTTTTGTTATGCTAATAAGGTGACTTCCGAAGTACCCTGGGAGAGAAGCTGGTTGTTACTGGAACCAACCATGTGATTGGAGAGTTGGAATGTGTGTGTGTTGGTTGTTCAGTCGTGTCCAGGAGTGGAAAGTTTCTGGGTTGGTGAACACGTGGAGCTGGGAACTGAACTCGGGACTATTTGATGCCAGAATCAAGGTGGCAGAGCAGCCCAGCCTCCAGGACCTGCCGACCACACGGCTTCCCTCCTTCCCTGCCACCCGTGGGAGTGTGGCTGACCACCACCTCCTTCTTATTCTTTTGACTTAAGTGATGACCCGTCCCTCATTCTGAAGCATCCAGAGGAACACTGATTGTGGTGCCCACATCTTCCAGCAGTTTATGAATTGACAATAAACGTCTTCGATTCTGCCTGATGCGAGCTACAGTTGGTCGGCCAGCTACGCATCCGGCAGACTCGAAGGTCCTGAAGTCATCCACTCACAGATGAAACACCTACGGAAGTTCTTCTAGAGGGTTAGCATTTTCATGACAACAGTATTTCACAGAACAGGAAAGACAGTCCCTAGGAAATCAGTGAGAACCTCAAGGGAGCTGCAGATTTAGAGAATTCTTCTCTGCCCCAATTCTCAATTCTTTCTTCATGGTCATAAGGTTTAAAATTCTCCCCAAAGAAAAGATCAGGCCTTCACACCACACAGAAGACCTAGGCTTGCTTGGGCGAGCCCCAGAGGTCTCCTCTCTCTGCTAACCCCTTCCCCCGCCCCCAGGATCTTTCTCTAGCCTCCCCAAGCCCTCCTCTCTCTTTCTGGTCCATCCTTCTTTGATCCCACGGCAGCTCTTATTATTTCTAAACTACATCATGTACTTCTGTGATTCTGCCTTCCTGCTGTGACATTAAGACTGAACTTTGATGGGAATATAAACACCATTCTAAAATGTTTTTGCAGGCTCGCAGGCGTTCAGCCCTTACATTCTGCCGTGTACTAATACTTGTCTCTCTACAAATAAACAAATTGTGCACCAACAAGTAGGGTGAGAAAATGAATTTCCTTTGCTGGGGCAGTGGTTCTTGCTGGAGGCCCTGTGACTTGTAACACAGTTATACTTTCAACCTCCTTCCTGCCCTGACATCAACAAGAAACCCAGAGCAAAATTCAAACCAGGCCTTTTGTCATGAGGACGCCGAACAGCTATGTCATCCATTCTGAAGGCGCGCTGGTCATCTGTCTGTGACTGACTCCCTGGACTGGCAAAGTCGACATGGACCAGAAACAATCGGACAGAGAGGCAAGGGTGCCAGAAAGGGTTCGGATGGTCAAGTTGCTGATGCGTGTGGAGGAAGAGAAGGGGGCTGTAGGCAGAGCTGGCACATGGCAGAGACAGCATTTCTCCCAACCTCCACATCGCTCTTGTGACTGGGACGGTTTTCAGAGTGACATGACAAGCACCAATAGTGACTTCTAGAAATTCCCTGGTAGTACAATGGATGGGAATCCGCCTGCCAGTGCAGGGGACAGGGTTTCAATTCCTGATCCGGGGAGATCTCCCACACCGAGGAGCACCAAAACCCCCGTGCCCCACAACTACCAAGCCTGCACTCTAGAGCTGGTGAGCTGGAACTACTGAAGCCTGTGTGCCTACAGCCTCTGTTCCACAACAAGAGAAGCCCCCAAGAGGAAGTCTGCACACCTAGAGAGTAGCCCCCACCTCCCCCCAAACTAGAGAAAGCCTGCATGCAGCAACAAAGACCCAATGCAACCAAATAAATACATAACTTTTAAAAAATAATTACTTAGAGAACAAAGTAGTTTGAAAACCCTTCACCATGGTCACTTTTTTTTTTCCATAAAAGGTAGGGTCAGAATTTTGGTCTCATTTTTGCTGATCTGCATTGCGATTTATCTGTGCTTAGAAAGGAATATGGGTGACATTGTCACTAAACATATCTATAGCCCCACGCAGCACACTGGTTTTGGAGATGGGAGAGAGGAGGGTGTGAGGTTCTTTCCTCTCTAGCTTTCATTTCTCTGGAGGGTCATGTAGAAAAGTTCCATTTGAACAAGTTGAGCTGTAGGTATCTGAATGTTCCCCAGCCTCCAGGAAGAAGTGTGCAGAAGGCAGTTAGAAACCTGGTATCTGGAGCTCAAGTGCTTTTAAGAAGGGAGATTCTGATTGGAATTCAAGCTGCAAGAGGGAAGAAGCTCTCTGGTCAAGGCTGCAGAGACAGGAGGTGAGAGGCTTATGGGACGTAGAGAAGGGAGTGCCCCAAGCAGACTAGTCTGAGGATAAGGGGAAAGCTGTTAGGAAAAAGGAAAGCAGAAAGGAGGTGCCTGGAGCTGCAGGAGGAAGTGGTCAGTCAAATGCTGCCAGGGATGTGAAAACAACGAAAACCCAGCAGCAAGGCCTGGATCCAGGAGCTCAGGGTTGGGCATGATTTTGCTGCGGGTCAGAATTCAGGCTGCCTACTATACAGAGCAAAGTAAGTCAGAAAGAAAAACACCAATACAGTATATTAACGCAGATATATGGAATTTAGAAAGATGGTAACGATGACCTATATGCAAGACAGCAAAAGAGACACAGATGTAAAGAACAAACTTTTGGACCCTGTGGGAGAAGGCAAGGGTGGGATGATTTGAGAAAATAGCATTAAAACATGTGTAATATCATATGTGAAATAGATCGCCAGTCCAGGTTCGATGCATGAGACAGGGTGCTCAGGGCCAGTGCACTGGGATGACCCTGAGGGATGGGATGGGGAAAGAGGTGGGAGGGAGTGTCAGGATGGGGAACACATGTACACCCATGGCGGATTCATGTCAGTGTATGGCAAAACCACTACAGTATTGTAAAGTAATTAGCCTCCAATTTAAATAAATTAAAAAAAAAAAAGAATTCAGGCTGCCNCAGGGTGCTCAGGGCCAGTGCACTGGGATGACCCTGAGGGATGGGATGGGGAAAGAGGTGGGAGGGAGTGTCAGGATGGGGAACACATGTACACCCATGGCGGATTCATGTCAGTGTATGGCAAAACCACTACAGTATTGTAAAGTAATTAGCCTCCAATTTAAATAAATTAAAAAAAAAAAAGAATTCAGGCTGCCGAAGATGAAGAGAGAGGAGGTGAAGACGGCTCTTACAGGATATGTGTTGATGAGGGAAGGAGAGGGATGGCCCGCGGTCCTTTGGAAAGAAAACACTGAAAAATAGGTGGTTGTCCCTGGATGGGACAGTCTGGAATATACTGCAGGGGAAGGCAACAAAACCGAGGGGTGGGAAAGTCTGGCGGTGCCAGAGGAGGGTGACAACTGGGACAGGGCCCTGCAGGCGGGGTGTGTGCGCATGTGTGTGTGGCTGTGTGGGTGGGTGGATGGAAGGGCTCAACATGGGCGGAACAAAGTGAAACTGGAGGACACAAGTGATGAAGAGCGCCCCCGACGGTAGCCGTGGGAATCCCCTTGGATCCCTCTGTCCTTTAGGTGAGTTTACATCTCTCCAACCACTTGGATGAGCCCTGCGGCTGCCAGGCCTGACGGTGGAGGCACAGGAACACCAACATCGGGGATGCCAACCATATTCCCTCATGCTGCCAGAGCCCCCTGTGCCCAGCTGCCGGGAAGCCTAAGGCTCAGGCACGAGAGAAAGGAATGGGCCTCTCCCCCCATCTGTACCTCACTTGACCTGAAAACGGCTTTGAAACCTGTGGTGAGTGTTGCTAACAGAGGAACCTAAGCCCCTTCCCCCGACTACAGGAGCCCATCTGTCCATTCTCAGAAATCATGACCCATGAGATGCCGTGTTGCTGGCCTCTGAGCCTACCTCCCACCCGTCTGCCAAGCTCAAACGCAGTGGTTTACCCTCTCACCCCAGAAACTATGTTTTTTTCCCCTTCCTAAGAGCATTTTTCCTGTTGCAATTTCTTGCATTAGAGACAGAGTAGTTTTACAAGATTTCCTGACCAGAGTAATGAGAAGTTGAATTTCTATAGAGGATCAAATTCTGCTAAAGAAATTCCTCTCCAACTTAAACTAAAGAACATGGATACAAGTGGAATGGCTCGCTGGTTCATTCTGGTAGGCATGTGTGCTGTGCTTAGTCACTCAGTCGTGTCCAACTCTTTGTGACCCCGTGGACTGTAGCCTGCCAGGCTCCTCTGTCCATGGGATTCTCCAGGCAAGAAAACTGGAATGGGTTGCCATGCCCTCCTCCAGCGGATCTTCCCAACCCAGGGATCGAACCCAGGTCTCCCACATTGCAGGCGGATTCTTTACCATTTGAGCCATCAGAGAGGCCCAAGAATACTGGAGTGGGTAGCCTATCTCTGTTCTAGGGGATCATCCTGACCCAGGAATCAAACCAGGGTCTCCTGCATTGCTGGCAGATTCTTTACCAGCTGAGCTACGAGGGAAGCCCCTAGTAGGCACGGGGAAGCAAAAAAAAGAGACGCCAATGAAACAGTAAGGCCTAAAAGAATGTGCTGGTAAAGCTGGGAAACTGGGTTTTCCCAAACTGAAGCCCAACAGGGAGAATTCTCGTTGACTGATACTTTGTATGCCCTTCAGCTTTTGGGTGCCCAGCTCTGCTCCTCTGGGTTGAGATGTTCCCACGGCACTCTCCCCCCAGGTAGTGCCCAGGCAATAGACAGCTTCTTGCATTCATGCTACCCGCTGCACTAACCCACCCCCATCGTCAGCGAGGACTCTCACCTAACACTTCCTTAATGACAGAGCAGAGAATAAGGGAGCTGGTAATTCATAACTTCATTGCTGACTTACAGTTTAGTGAGATAAGCGGAAAAAAATAACAGCTAGGAGAGGTATTTATAGAACTACATGGTGATTCAGAGATATTAATAACACCTGGGACTCGCCAAGTGCCATTGCCTCAAAATGCTTGAATAAACAAAACAACTCGAGCTTGCCACGTGCATGGTAAGAGGCAGAAGAGCATTTGTTATGGATCGACCCAAAGTTCAGAGTCTGAGTGGGGCTGGCTCACCTTCATGGAGCATGTCCCTTCGCCAGGCACGATGCTGAGATCTAAGCATTTGGCTGTCATAAATCCCTTACAAGGTGAGTGTTTTTATCCTCAATTTACTGGTAAGGAAATGAAGGTATGTATATGAAGGGCTTCCTTGGTGGCTCAGCGGTAAAGAAAGTGTGAAAGTCGTTCAGCCATGTCCAACTCTTTGCAAACCCACGAACTGTAGCCTGCTAGGCTGCTCTGGTCCATGGAATTCCCCAGGCAAGAATACTAAAGTGGGTTGCCATACCCTCCTCCAGTGGATATTCCCAATCCAGGGATCGAGCCTGGGCCTCCTGCACTTCAGGCAGATTCTTACCTTCCGAGTCACCAGGGAAGCCAGTGGTAAAGAATCTACCTGCCAATGCAGGAGACAAGGGTTTGATCCCTGGGTCAGGAAGATCCCCTGGAGAAGGAAATGGCAACCCACTCCACTATTCTTGCCTAGGAAATCCCACAGACAGAGGAGCCTGGTGGGCGACAGTCCATGGAGTCACAAAGAGTGGGACATGACTTTGTGACCAAACAACCACACAACAACATGAAGAGACTTGTTCACAGTCAATCCTCTCGGTAAGTGAAGACTCAGATTCTGACCCAAACCTGCCAGACCCAAGCCTGCCTGCATGCTTTGCCATCCAAAGTCTCCAAAAGACTGACGTGCTAGCACAGAACACACCAGGATGAGGACAGCAGGCTCCCACAGCCTGAACTGCCATGTTCTGACGCAAAATGAGATATGGCAGAGAGAGATTTGAAAGTAGATGCAGAAATCAGGGCTCTGGTCAGGATGCTGACAGTTACTGTCTGAGAGACCTTAATGGAGTGAAAACACACAGAGTATATAAGCCTCCACACTCCCATCTGTAAAATGGGCACTTGTGAAGGCTTCCAGTCCAGGCCACAATGCAATATTGAGTATCAGATTTATCTTCCACCATAAGCAACTACAAAACTGGAAGATTTTTGAAATAAATGTTTTCAGCCACAAAAGACAGGGCTATGGCCCTGTGAGAAGAAGGACACATAGAATAACTTCACATTTCCGCCAGCTTTCTGCCTGAGAACACTTTCTAAATCGTGGCCTAGAAGTGGAACTGAAATAGAGAGCAGTACTCTCATTGGTAGAGGAAAAAGATTAGAGTTTGTGCTGATGAGGCAGATGCAATTTGAGAGGCAGGATACCAAAGAAGAAGCTATGCAGAAAAAGTCCCAGAAAGCTGCATAAAGGATCTCTTGAGTCTATGAATGCTCAGCTACACATCCATAGCTAAGACTCCAAAAGACCTGGCAAAGAACGACTGGGCTGGGAATTAAANATCTTCCCAGCCCAGGGATGGAACATACATCTGCTGTGTCTCCTACACTGCAGGTGGATTCTTTATCCACCGATCCACCTGGGAAGCCCTCTATTTCCTATAAATATATGCTTTTAAAAGTGAAACTAGAACATTTTCAAACTAAATAGAGAATGAAAGAATTCATCAATACACCACATTATTAGAAATATTAAAGAGGTTTATCTGGATTATGTACACCGAAAATGCAAAGGAATCTTCAGAAAAGCTACCAGAATATGTACATTTAGATAAGTGCCAGGATAAAAGTCAATGTATAAAAATATATTTTTATTTTATATATTAACATTAAACAATTGAAAAACAAAATTTAAGATAAACAATTTCATTAACCACAGCTGTTGAGATAAAAATACTTCAACATAAAGTTAACAAAAGAGGCACAAGACCTATACACTAAAATCTTTAAACATTACTGAGACAAAGTAGACCTAAATACACAGAGTGAAATAACAGGCTCGTGGATGGGAAGACTCAAAATTACTGAGATGTCAATTCTGCCTAATCCAGCAGATCTTTTATCGTAGAAATCAATAAAATACTATTCTAGAAAATATAAGAGAAAATTATTCTATAATTTTTGTTGCAGTTGTCGTTCAGACATTAAGCTGTGTCTGCCTCTTCCTCGATCCCATGAACTGTAGCCCACCAGGCTTCTCTGCCCATGGGATTCTCCAGGCAAGAATACTGGAGCAGGTTGTCATTTCCTTCTCTAGGGAATCTTCCTGACTCAGGGATCAAACTCAAGTCTCCTGAGTCTCCTGTTTGGCAGGCAGATTCTTTACCACTGAGCCTCCAGGAGAGCCCTTCCATAATTTATATGGAAATGAAAAGGACCTAAAATAGCCAGAACAGTTTTTTGAAAGGATACATATTGCCAGATTTCAAGACATACTATAAAGCTACAGAATCATAATTGTATGATACCTACATATAAATTGATAAGTAGATCAATAAAACAGAATATAGTCCAGACATAGACAGAAACACATATGGTCAATTTATTTCTAACAAAAGAACCAAAGCAACTCAAGGTGGAAAGACCATTTTTTCCATAAATGGAGCTAAAATTGATATTCATACAGGAAAAACAAAAGAACCTTGATCCCTACCCCACAACACATATAAAAATCAACTCAAANAATTGATAAGTAGATCAATAAAACAGAATATAGTCCAGACGTAGACAGAAACACATATGGTCAATTTATTTCTAACAAAAGAACCAAAGCAACTCAAGGTGGAAAGACCATTTTTTCCATAAATGGAGCTAAAATTGATATTCATACAGGAAAAACAAAAGAACCTTGATCCCTACCCCACAACACATATAAAAATCAACTCAAAGTTGATTGAGATCTAAATATAAATGCTAAAGCTATGAAACTTCTAGAAGGAAACATGGAAGATTACCATCATGACCATGGGAATAAGCAAAGATATTTTACAACTGAATTACATCAAAAATCAAAAACTTCTTAAAAAGCACCATAGGTTGGACATAATGTCCTCAATACATATATCTGAGAATGAGTTATACGTAGTATCCATTAAAAATTCTCATGACTCAATATTAAAAGCAAAAGACTTGAACAGACACTTTACAAAGACATACAAATGGTCAATAATCACATGAAAAATTCAACATCATTAGTAATTAGAGAAATACAAACTAAAACCCACCATGAGATAGCACTAATTAACCACTACAAATGGCTATAATTTTAAAATTCTGACAATGCCAAATATTGAGAGAATATGGTGAGAACGTGGAGCAACCAGAAATTTCATTCATAAATAGTGGAAGCATAAAAATGATGAAGCCACTTTGGAAAGCTCTCTGGCAATTTCTTATAAAAACTAAACCTATATCTCTCTTACAATCCAGCATTCCATTCCTCAGTATTATACCAAGAGAAATAAAAAACAAATGTCCACCAAAAAAAAAAAAAAAAGACCTGCACAGAATATATATAACAGCTTATTCATGAGAGCCAAAAACTAGAAACAATTGAAATATCCATCCAAGGGGTAAACAAATTATAGAATACCCGTAGGAAAGAATACAACTCAGCAATGAAAGAAATTACTAATACATCTAACAACAACATGAATTTCAAAAACATGATCCTGAACAACAGATAACAGGCATAAAAAAGCATGCATCCTGCTCTGATTCAATTTACATAAAGTTCTGGAACAGGTAAAACCAATCTACGGTGATACCGGTTGCTTCTTACAGGCGAGGAGATGAGCACTTGCCTGGAAAAGAGAAACCCCAGTCGACTTTCTGGGGCAAGATGGGTGTCCCTGAACTTGAGAGCAGCGTGGGTTCCACTATTGCATTCATATGTGTTTGTCCAAAGTCATCTAACTGTGCAGTTGAGAAGATCCTGATGCTGGGAAAGGTTGAGGGCAGGAAGAGAATGGGGCAACAGAGGATGAGATGATTGGATGGCATCATCAACTCAATGGACATGAGTTTGAGCAAACGCTGGGAGATGGTGAAGGACAGGGGAGCCTGGTGTGCTGCAGTCCATGGGGTTGCAAAGAGTCGGACATGACTTAAGAAACTGAACAACAATAACAATACAAATTAATTGAAGAGATAAGAGGGGGGAAAAGTAATTCCTTTCTTGTCTACCTCACATGAGAATGCATGTCATTAGACTCTATAGTTATTAAGCGCAGTATAAATGCATTTCCCTGTCCAGCAATTTTGGTGTCTACAAAAAGGTTAAAGCTTTTAGAGGATTCCAGAACCTTTCACAGCAATGAAGCATTAAGAGTGACTACACCTTCTTGAGATTCTTTAAACAACTACTTCTGGCAGAAAGGAGAACAGCTAAGATCATCAAAGTGATCATAGGCAGTGTGGCCGCCTGGCACCTCTGGACAGCCCCCATCTCACCCTACCAGATTGGAGACCCTTGCTCCCCAAATCGCCTCCCACCCCCCATTGCATTTTTTTTTTTTTTTTGGGCAAGACTGAGGAAATGAATCACAAGAGGCTTCTAATCTTGAGGGGCAGGGGAGCATTTCATTTATTGGAGTTCTGCAGAGGGAGTGAACAAGTGGATGCTTAGATTGCACGGCCCTAACCCTCTTCTTGGAAGCAGATACTTCCTGTGTGAGTTACCCTGAGTATGTGCTGGAAAGTTCAGGTCTTGGGAGTTGTTTAGGGGAAGGAGTTCTGTCTGCATCCAGGTGGCCACCCACTCACCGAGCCAGCAGACCTTGAAGGCGGGAGGCAAAGCTCCATCAAGCTGGTGGGATCTGATCCCCAGGACATGCTGCAAAGTGGGCTTCTATTGGAGGGTAACCAGCTGCAGGAGGAGGAAGCTCGGCTGCATAGGGCTAAGAGGGGACAAGATACAGAGGGCTAGGGGAGCTGGGGGAGGACACTCAGAAATTCTGGGGGAGCAAGGATCCAGCAAGGCCTGCCAGGAGATGACAACACTCCTCTGCTAATTTAAACTAAATGCAATCCCGTGATTTCCAGAGACAAATGAGCAGGGTGGAACTGCCGGAATGGCACTCTATAAAATATGATTTACTCACCTCTAATTCAGGGAGAGCCAAATGCAAGGGAAGTGGCTAAGAAGTCAAAGCCACTGATGAAGAATTTATTGGAGAGGCTGTAAGACTGTCTCAGGATGCAAACCCATNGACTGTACTAAAGGAGTTACGGACATCACTTAGATGGGTAATGATGAAATTTTAAACCTAATTCTGAAAAGAATAGCTATTTTATATTATGTTCCTTTAGTGTGAACAATGCTGCTGGCGCCCACTGGTACAGGGAAGTTTAAATCCCGGCAGAAGCATATGCGTGTGAGGTTGCCTAAGGGTGACTGCAGCAGACACCACAGATGATTTGCTCAGGGCCACTCTGGAAGCCTTACAGTATATCTCCTTGTTCACTAGAGGTTGGAACATTGTCTACTTTTCCCAAGTTCCTTGTAGCTAGCTTATACATTTGACTACATTCCTCTAACAGATTCACTTATGAGGCTTTGATAGTGGAGACAAGATTGTGAGCAGGGGCTGCATAGATCTAATAAACAGGCTCAAAGAAGGCCTAGAATTTCAATAGCAGCCCTTGAGGAGGTTTGGTGAATAGGTGTATAGAAGACCAGAGGGCAGCAGTATAATTTCTGGACTTCTTTGAAACAGAGCCGTGATGTGTTTGGGCGCATGTCTTCTATCTCTGTCACCCATCTGTGAATACAACCTTGATCCTGTGCACACTCAGAAATCCTCTGAGCCAACAAATACTCTGTAATAAATTCCTTCCAATTTAAGCTAACCAGAATTAATTTGACCATAACTTAAAATACTAATACAAGGAAATAGTGATATATACAACTGAGACTTTGATAGTTTGATAGACTAAAGCTATGTTTATTTAGCATTTATAGTAACCTTCTAGAATAAGACCAAGTTTGTATGCTATTTATATAATCTGTTATCATAATGTGTAAATTATGTTTATATTAAATTTATGTTAAGAAAGTCAGAATGCTCTCTTAGTCTAGAATTATGGTGGGGAAGAAGGAGCCTTAAATTTTAAAAAAAATTTTAAAAATAAGACTGTCATTTACTAAAGGCTTATATGAAATTTGAAATGAAAAAGGCAACTTTGAGGCAGAAGCTCAGCAAATACCATGTCTTAGTTCTTAACACATTAAATGATAGACTAACTTTAATGAAAACACAATCTAAGTCATCTTCTAAGAATTGTCTTGAAAACAGAGGGGAAGAAAGGACCTCATGACACTTAGGTAAGAAAGGAAAGACTCATGACACTCAGGTAGGAAAAGTGAAACCTCTAGTTACTTAGAGAAAAGAAGAAAAGGAATCTTCAACTCCTAACATGGCAAACATCAAAAAAAAATATTTTCAAAAAGATGCTAATAACATCAATTTGAAAGAGGTCACAGCATTTGTAAACTACTGAAGACCCTTACAGTGTTTTCCCATTTGAATAAAGCATTACATCTCTTTGTTACTTAAGATTTCAAATTTTAGAATATGTGACATGAAGTTCTGTTAGTAATGGAGTCTGTTCTCTTCTTTAGAATCTCTGGATAAATAAGAGAGATATGAGAACCAGATGTTATATGGTTGTATAAATGTACAGCTGATTGAAGGACTGTATTTTTATAATGAGCTGTATAAGCTGTTTGTATATTTTAGAGGTTAATTCCTTGTCAGTTGCATCATTTGCAAATATTTTCTCCCATTCTGTAGGTTGTCTTTTTGTTTTATAGTTTTCTTTTCTGTGCAAAAGCTTTTAAGTTTAATTAGATCTCATTTTCATTTGACTATTTTTGTTTTTATATCCATTACTCTAGGAGACAGATCCAAAAAATATTGCTGAAATTTATGTCAAAGATTGGTTGGCTTATGTTTTCCTCTGGGAGTTTTATAGTATCTGTTTCGGTACTTAGGTCTTTAATCTACTTTGAACTTATTTTTCCCACAATGGAATATTATTAAGCCACGAGAAGGAAAAAATCCTGTCATTTGAAACAATTTGGACAGAATTTGAGGGCATTTGACTAAGTGAAATAAATCATATAGAGAAAAATAAATACTGTTTGGCACTACTTATATGTGGAATTCTAAGAAGTAAAGGCTAACTTCAGAAAGAGAGAGTAGAAAAGTGGTTGCCAGAGGCTGGGTGGGTGGGAGAAGTAGAGAAAGGCTAGTAAAAAGGTAAGAACTTTCAGCTATAAGATGAAAAAGTCTGAAGATCTAATGTATATCATGATAACTAGGTAATTATAGCTGCTAACACTGTATAACAGAATTGAAATTTTCTAGAAGAGTAGAACTTAAAAGTTGTCACTAAAAAAAAAAAAGACAAATATGAGAGGTAATGAATATGTTAATTAATTTGATGATAGGAATTCTTTAACAATGTATATATATCAAATCACCACAAGGTATAGTTTAAATATCTTACCATTGTGTTTATTACTTGTACCTCAATAAAACTTTTAAAAATAAGTACAGCATATACATTTTGCAGCCTTACTAAATCTTTCTAGGACATAAATCATTACAAGAAACAATAAAGATGGGCCACATGTGCATAACAAAATTTAGTTTTAAAAAACATGGACTCTACAACTGTAGGATAAAGAAATATGAGTAGAAAATAACTCTGTGTCAAAAAACTAGGAGTTAGGTTAAACCTAAGATGAATATGAGTCAGTAGTAAAATAAGAAATTGAAAAAAGAATTGATTCCATCTCAGTTTGCACAGCTAGAAATATAGAGCTCAGAAAAAGAGAAGTCACATGTGCTCTCTCCCTGAATAAATCCATCTTAGGAATACTAAGTTCCAATCTAAATATGATATCTTGAGAGAGATAATGAGAAATGGACACAGGTCCAGAGCACCAAGACCCAGACAGTGAGAGGAGAGAATCTGGGATCAAGGTGTATGTGTGGTGAGAGAAAGCTATTATCTGACTCATCTGGGAAAGACAGAAGACAAATGTCCCAGAAGACATGTAAAAGAAGTGTCTTTGTTGACTTGGGGCTAAATTTATATGAGAAGGCTTCTGAAAACTTTGATCAATTAGTATAATATAAGCATTGACTACTGCAATCAAATGACCCCAAGTCCTCTAGCTTTCTGTGATCATCTTTTCCTTTAATAACCAAACAAAACAGCACTCCTCTCTTCCCCATATTTCCATGATTTCCTGGAGGAAGGAGGAAGTTGCTTACATTCTATATGTGGTTTTCTCTCCATTCCCCTGTTATGCCTGCTGTCAGCTTTTCCTCATATGCTACTCTGGTTACCTCACACTTTTGCTACAACTGTCCTAGATTTTCTCACCGCAAACCATCTCTCTTTCATTTTGCAAAGCACCATTCAGTTCAATTCAGTTCAGTTCAGTTGCTCAGTCATGTCCGACTCTTTGAGACCCCATGAATTGCAGCACACCAGGCCTCCCTGTCCATCACCAACTCCCAGAGTTCACTCAGACTCACACCCATCGAGTCAGTGATGCCATCCAGCCATCTCATCCTCTGTCATGTGCCCTTCTCATCCTCTCCCCAATCCCTCCCAGCATTGGAGTCTTTTCCAATGAGTCAACTTTTCGCATGAGGTGGCCAAAGTACTGGAGTTTCAGCTTTAGCATCATTTCTTCCAAAGAAATCCCAGGGCTGATCTCCTTCAGAATGGGCTGGTTGGATTACACAACCCTATAATGAAAATGGCTTTAGCTGAAACCTTTAGGTTGTTGACTAGCTTTACTCACCAAGCCAAAAGAAAAGCAGGGACTGAGGGGAGGTGAGGGGTGCCAGCCCAGGTTGTCATCTGTGCTTTAAATTAACCTGCACCAATCCCAATAGGTCATCCAACCCAATAGATCAGACATTCTGATGACTCCTTGTCCTTGGATTCAGTTGCAATAATTCCTGCTTATCTGTAGGGAATACATTTCAACACTCTAGTGGATGCCTGATGCCACAGATTGTACTAAAACCTACATACAGTTTTTATTTTGTTTCCATTCCCATATTACTTTTTTAATTGAAGTATAGTTAATTTACAATATTTTGTTAGCTTTAGGTGGGAGATAAAGTGATTCAGATATATATATACATTCTTTTACAGATTCCTCTTTATTAAAAGTTCTTAGAACTGGGCATGGAACAACAGACTGGTTCCAAATACAAAAAACAGTACATCAAGGCTGTATATTGTCACCTTACTTATTTAACTTATATGCAGTGTACATCATGAGAAATGCTGGGCTGGAGGAAGCACAAGCCGGAATCAAGATTGCCAGGAGAAATATCAATAACCTCAGGTATGCAGATGACACCATCCTTATGGCAGAAAGTGAAGAACTAAAGAGCCTCTTGATGAAAGTCAAAGAGAAGAATGAAAAAGCTGGCTTAAAGCTCAACATTCAACAAACTAAGATCATGGAATACGGTTCCATCATTTCATGGAAAATAAATAGGAAAACAGTGGAAACAGTGGCAGACTTTATTTTGGGGATGCTCCAAAATCACTGCAAATGGTGGGTGCAGCCATTAAATTAAAAGATGCTTACTCCTTGGAAGGAAAGTTATGACCAACCTAGACAGCATATTAAAAAGCAAAGACATTACTTTGTCAACAAAGGTCCATCTAGTCAAAGCTATGGTTTTTCCAGTAGTCATGTATGGATGTGAGAGTTGGACTATAAAGAAAGCTGAACACCGAAGAATTGATGCTTTTGAACTGTGGTGGTGTAGAAGACTCTTGAGAGTCCTTTGGAGTGCAGGGAGATCCAACCAGTCCACCTTAAGGAGATCAGTCCTGAGTGTTCATTGGAAGGGCTGATGTTGAAGCTAAAACTCCAATACTTTGGCCACCTGACTCATTTGAAAAGACCCTGATGCTGGGAAATATTGAAGGCAGGAGAGAAGGGGATGACAGAGAATGAGATGGTTGGATGGCATCACCGACTCAGTGGGCATGAGTTTGGGTAAACT
>SJYA01001569.1:572251-696328 GCA_006410615.1 Neotragus moschatus | reverse complement strand
TGCTGACCTGAGGATTCTGCAACAAATGATAAATTACCCAAGGGTCCCAAAGTGCCTTGACCCTTAAACATGGGTGGCTGGTCTTGAGACCCGGATGAATAACTCAACAAAGGGCTTGGTCCTGGAGGAGGGCAGGGCTGGGGCAGAAGCTACAGGCTGCCAGAGCCCTTTTGCTGAAACACCTCTCTGAAGATGCAGTCTGTTCCCATGGTAATTTGAGTCAAATGATGGGGAAGTGGCTCATCACCACATGGTCAGTTAGACCCAAAATGTGATTTTAAATCATTTTTGTGGCTGCATCTGTTATCAAAAGTCACACCCACCTCTGGAGTGTATGTTGCTATTTTTTAAAAGGGAAAATTGTGGGAAAGTGCATCTTTATCCAAATAACCCTCTCTTCTCATCTCTCTCTTTTCGTCCCTCTCTCGTTCACTCCTCACTCCCCATCTCTGCTTTAAAGCCATCAGATTGGTTCAGCTCAAAGCTGAATACAGGGATGACTAACAATGATTTCCGCATGAGCCTTAGAAATTGCTGGCAAGTGAACCAATGGAAAACAAATTATCCAGCAACCACATCAACAGCACTTGCGACGACAGCCTAAATTCAGCTGCTGGACTGAAATGAAAAGGAATGCTCATCTTCCAACAGGCGTCACCCGAGCAGGAGAAAGGGGACCCAGGTGCCCTCAAGACTGAGCCTGCTGTGCAATGATTCCTGCCTAGACATGTCTCCGGAGGGGACAGGGGGTTGAGATGACAGCTGATTCCACTGTGAGCCGCAGAGTTCTCTAGTGATCAGGGAGTTTATTACGTGTGGCTCTCCTTTTCAGGGAGAATAAGCTGCTCCCCCCCCCCCCAAAACACACACACACGTACGTTACATCCCTACGGAGGCCTAGGATATTGGAAACAGCGGGTCAGAGAGGGAAAAGTGAGGGGGTGGGTGACAGGTCCTGGGGATGCTGCTAAAGAGGCCAGTCTGGTATCAGGATCAAACCGCTCTTGCTCCCCTCAACCAACTCATGGACCCAAGAAAAATCACCCCTCCTGCCTGGGGGCTGCTTCAGTGCCAGCCTGATGCTGGGCAAGGAGGGGGGCTCCTGCCCTCAGCCCTGTGCCCTGGGGGTCCTGCCCCACACCCTGCATGGTAAGAGATCCGGGGCTCCATGGGACATGTCCACCCAGAGCTCTGGCTCACCTTCTGGGCCAGTGCCAAGGGCACCTGTCACTTGTCTGCACACAGCTCGTGAGCTAAGAATGGTTTTTCTATTTTTAAATGGTTTAAAAAAAAATCAAAAGGAGAATGACGTGAAAATTATATAAGATTCCAATTTTGGTGTCCGCAGGTAAAGTGTACCTGCAGCACAGCCGAGTTCTGTACTGAGTCATTTACACAGTGACTGTGGCCACTCTCACGGAAGATGGCAGACTTGAATGGTTACGATAGGGACCCCGTGGCCGTTTACAGAAACACCTGCCGACCCCAGCTCTAGACCCTGCTAAGCAGGCCCGGGACCCAGCGTTCTCTGGCCTCAGGGCCCCACAGCCCTTCTGTCTGCAGAGCCTTTTCTCTGGGCGCCCTCCTGCCGGAGAGGGGGGACGTCCTGCCAGGGGGAGTACTTGCAGGGGGTGCAGATGGAGTGGGGATGGTGCCCTCAGGGCCAGGCTCCCTCAGAGGGTAAGGAGTGTGGGTGGCAAGATGTGGGGGAAGGCCTGGCCTGGGCACCTCAAGCAGGCCTCTCCAGCCACTGTGCTCCAGGTTGAAACCCTGAGTCCAAGAAACTTGATACTAAACCTTAGCTTTTGGGTTTGTCAGGAGAGAAAGATCAACTATCACTGATGTTAGACGTAGCTTGACTTAGAACTTTTAAATGTGTGGCCTTCGTTTGTGCTCACGCCCTGGGATTCAACGTTACCCACGCAATGTTGGGGTGGGGGTCTCTAGCCCAGAGTCACAGGGATTCTTCCCAAAACCATTCCAGTTGGATGTTTTTGCTCTCATCTTTATATAATTTCTTTCAATACTTACAAATTAATGAAACATGAATGTGAAAATTAAAAGCTTTGCTGCTAAAAAGACACAAGTTTAATATTTTTATCTTTGTTTATAATTCCTAATATAACACTTTTGATTAACACTTCAGTTAACAATTGCACACAAACAATTATAAAGCACCTTATATTATGTGGCACCTTACATGTGTTGGGCCTCCCTGGTGACTGTGATGGTAAAGAATCTGCCTGCAATGCAGAAGACCTGGGTTAGATCCCCGGGTTGGGAAGATCCCCTGGAGAAGGAAATGGCAACCCATTCTAGTATTTTTGCCTGGAGAATTCCATGGACAAAGGAGCCTGGCATGCTACAGTCTATGGGGTCGCAAAGAGTAGGACACAACAGCGCCTAATACTTGCATGTGTTGGAAATATAAGCATCTCATACATATACAGCATTGTATCGGATATTGTATTGAAAGGAGCTGAAAGCTTTATAGATGCTATTTTAGTTAATTCTCAAAGAAGTCCAATATGATAGATGTTGAAGTGAAGTGAAGTGAAGTTGCTCAGTCATGTCCGACTCTTTGCGACCCCCTGGACTGTAGCCCACCAGGCTCCTCCGCCCATGGGGTTCTCCAGGCAAGAATACTGGAGTGGGTTGCCATTTCCTTCTCCAGGGGATCTTCCTGACCCAGGGATCGAACCTAGGTCTCCCGCATTGCAGGCAGAGTTTTTTTAACCTCTGAGCCACCAAGGAAGCCCATGATAGATAGACAAAGCAACTGAAACTCGGAGAGGTTAAGTCATGTGCCCAAAGTTACACAGCTAGTAAGTGAACAGATATTTTGTCTGATTTTCCCTCTATTATTATTATTATCATCATCTTTGGCATTTTTATTTTTACATGATGTTTAAATTTACAAAAATATTCTTATTATACGGTTAAGCAGCAAATTACTCCATTACTTTATTATTTTTTTGTTTATTTGTTATATTAGCAAACAGATTTTTGAACTCAAGTCCAGATAACTCAGAATCCCAGGGCTTAACTTCTGTGCCATCATCCACGTGGCAGCTCTCCCCTAGTATGCGGTGGATAGACTAAAGAAAAATAATCACCCACGAGCCAGAAGCTCCTACTAACTGGCTGCTGATTCTTGGGGGAGAATCAGGCTGCTGGTGGAAGTGTGGGCAAGCCACAGGTGATTCATGGCNCTCAGAATCCCAGGGCTTAACTTCTGTGCCATCATCCACGTGGCAGCTCTCCCCTAGTATGCGGTGGATAGACTAAAGAAAAATAATCACCCACGAGCCAGAAGCTCCTACTAACTGGCTGCTGATTCTTGGGGGAGAATCAGGCTGCTGGTGGAAGTGTGGGCAAGCCACAGGTGATTCATGGCACATAACCGGGAACATCCATTTTACTTCTTTATGTTCACGTGAACTTGGAAATATCATGGGATGCGACACAGCCCTTGAATCATGTCCAAATAGAAAACAGAAGCCTTCCAAGAACTCTGAGTTCTGGCTGCTTTGGCCTGTATCCCTGTCCCCTGCAGGTTCACTGTTGTTACGGGCTCTTTGGAAATTTCAGGAAGTACTATTTCGTGGGACATTGTGGAGAACTGCCTCGGGGTCAGGAGGAGGAGGTGGCGGTGCAGTCACAGAGGCCTGTCTCAGCGCTGCCTGGCAGGGCTGCAGGTGATGTGGGCGAGGGCCCTGGAAGGGGGTGCTGGGAAGCGCTGCGGCCGGGCCCTCGCACAGGCTCCTGGCGAACCCTGGGGAGTCTGGGTGCACAGGAGGCTAAGTGGCCCAGAATGGGCAGGGCCCGAGGAAGCTGGAGACGGGAGCTGACTGCTGAGCTCCAGCCTCCGCTAGAGGCTGCCCCACAGTTGTGGTGAATGAAAGATGTTCTCTTGCAAAGATCACACCTTCCTCTCACCTCCCACAATCTATAAAACAGTGAAATTAGAGGAAGGAGGCCTCTGAGACATGCATGCCTATGTGAATAGCATTCTGTGAGGGCAGGTCCTCCATGCAGGGGGCTAAGGCAACCCTCCCCTGAGCCCAATCATGGGGTCACCGTTCCCTCGCTTCCCGATAAAGCCTGGGCTATGGGGAAGCTTTGGGGTGACTGCAAGCCCTGAAATTGTGTGTGTTCATGCATCGTTCTGAGGACCTTAAGGACATACCATCCTCAATCTCCCTAAAGGTGAAGAAAGAAGTGAAAATGTTAGTTGCTCAGTCGTGTCCAACTCTTTGCAACCCCATGGACTATAGCCCACCAGGCTTCCCTGTCCATAGGATTCCCCACGCAAGAATATTGGAGTGGGTTGCCATTCCTTTCTCCAGAGGATCTTCCCAATCCAGGGGTTGAACTTGGGTCTCCTGCATTGTAGCTGGTTCTTTTCAGTCTGAGCCACCAGGGCAGCCCAAATGTGAGAAGCCATTGTTTTAAAGGGTGAAAAAGTCAGGTCTGCAGGTTTTAGACAAATTAGAACAGCTAGGGAGGCTGTGCCCTGAACCTGCTGGGCCTATATATAGGAGGAGGCTTTATAGCGAGTTCTCTTCACCCAGGACCGGCCCAGCCTCTAGCACTGGCATGAACTGTTGCATTCATGACGTGTAAGCACCGACTTCCATCTGCACTGAGCAGAGGCCCCAGCAGTGCATGGCTGCTGAGCTGATCACGGTGAAGGGGCATCTGATGCACAGAAGTGAAGCTGCCCGGAGCGAGGCGGGAATAGCCACACTTTCTGCTTTGTCGAGCAGGCATCGCACCATGCAGTGCAAACAACGTTGGAAAGTTCAAATGAGGAGCCTGGGGCTCCAAGAACTTACAGGTCCTGCTCAGAGTCACAGAACTGATGGCCTCAGACTCAAGTCATGTATTAGCTAGGTGACCTTGGACAAGTTATTGTCTCCAGGCCTCTATTCCCTCACTTACAGAATGGAATTAATATTGCTGCTCAGTTGCTAAGTTGTATCTGACTCTTTGTGACCTCATGAACTGGACTACACCAGGCTTCCCTGGCCTCCACTGTCTCTTGGAGTTTGCTCAAACTCATGTCCATTGAGTTGGTGATGCTATCTAACCGTCTCATTCTCTACTTCTCCCTTCTCCTTTTGCCATCAATCTTTCCCAGCATGAGGGTCTTTTCCAGTGAATTGGCTCTTTGCATCAGGGGACCAAAGTATTGCAGCTTCAGCTTCAGCATCAGTCTTTCCAATGAATATTCAGGGTTGATTTCCTTTAGGATGGACTGGTTTGATCTCCTTGCAGTCCAAGGGATTCTCAAGAGTCTTCTCCAACACCACTGTTCAAAAGCATCAATTCTTCGGCACTCAGCCTTCTTTATGGTCCAACTCTTACATCATACATGACTACTGAAAAACCATAGCTTTGACTAGACAGACCTTTGTTAGCAAAGTGATGTCTCTGCTTTTTAATATGCTTTCTAGATTTGTCATAGCGTTCCTTTCAAAGAGCAAATGTCTTTTAATTTCATGGCTGCAGTCACCATCCTCAGTGATTTGGGAGTGCAAGATAAATCTAATTAATATGGCTTTGCAAAGATTCAATGATATAGTGTAACAATGAAAAGATATGCAGTGTATAAAGTGCTTATAATATAAAAGGCACGGTCACTGATGGCTGATCTTATACTACTACTAATTACTCCCCTTATTCCGTGCTTCTGTGAGGGGCAGTTGGGGAAGGAGGCATTATAGGAGTACTATGAGATATAATCCTACAGTTGGGACTTCCCTGGTGGTTCAATGGTTAAGACTCCGTGCTTTCAATGCAGGGGCATGGGCTTAATCCCTGATTGGAAACCAAGATCCCTCAGGCTGTTTGGCCTGGCCAAAAAATCCCGCACCCCACAAAATCTGAAAAACAAAAGATATAATCCTGCAGTTGATTTTTAACTTGTATCGGACCACAATAAGTAGAGTTACTGACAAAAAGAATAATATGAATTCTAGCCAGGGCTGCTTCCATGCCATGGCCCACATGAGTTAACTCTTCCTATCCAAGGAGAGGAAGCTGGGAGTTAGAGGTTAAGTAATTTTCCTAGATTCACCAGCCTGAAAGAGGGGAGGCAGGACCGCACTTGCCTCTGCACACTCGGGACTCTGCCACGGGGCAGAGCTGTGGCTGGAGGGCCATGGGAGTGTGGGCCCAATGTCAATGACAGGATTGGCGCGTTCATGCGAGGGGCCGGGGGTGCGTCTGGGACCGAGCCCCTGTCACCAGATGGCATCCCTGAGTCCCCTCCCTCTTCACCTCATTAAGAGCATCCTTTACAGTCTCGCAGCCTGCCAAGATGCGGAGCTGGGAAGTTCACAAATCAGAGAGCTGCTAAGTGGCAAACAAGCTCATTTCAGAGCTGCACAAAAGGAAGAGGCATTTCCCCAGGGACTGCTAAGATACCGCGTGAGCAGAGAGCGGAGAGGGGGCTGGCAGCAGCGCAGAAAGACAGGTGCGCCTGCGGTGCGGCCCTCGTCCCACCCGGGCCTGCGAACACCCTCATTACCCACCGTTCCGGAGCCTCTGCTTTGGCCCCAGGCCGGCTCCCTGCCCTCTCCCCCAAATCCTTCAAGCAACTGATTCCTTCTGTTGCTCAGCTGTCACCTCTTTGGAAAGCCCTTTCCTGACTTCCCAATTTAAATCGTACTCTGAAGTTAATCACATAACATGGACATTTAAAATCTGCTTCATAAAGCCCTCAAAATCAGCACCTGAAATGATTTTGTTATTTGTTTCCTTCCTTCTCCTTCAGGGGCAGTCTTGCCTCTCCTGTATACTACATGCTCCAGAGGCAGTGCTTGGGGCAGAGGACACTTGATGAATCTGTGGATTCAGTGACCTAATGGCTGCAGCAATGAGGTTTCTGGGACCAGCGGTGAGTGCACCCTGCTGGTGGGTGGCTGGCGGTGACTCTAGCTTCTGGGAGGCCCTCATTGCTCCAATCCAAGCTCAAGGGGTCTCCTAGGATGGCTACTGTGCGCCGTATGAAGATGGAGCAGACAGGGAGGTGGGGGAAGACATCCGTGTCCCTTGAGTTTTGCTTCTCTTAAATTCTGAGTGTCTAGCTATTTTCAACTATTATCAGTGTGGCCTTGGGATCAGAGGTATCAATATCACCCAGGAACTCATTAGAAAAGCAAATTCTCAACACGTGTACCCCAGTGCTCACTGCAGCACTCTTTACAATAGCCAGGACATGGAAGCAACCTAGATGTCCAACGACAGAGGAATGGATAAAGAAGTTGTGGCACATGGATACAATGGAATATTACTCAGTCGTAAGAGGACCTGTAATGAAGAATTCAGTTAGAGTGAGGTGGATAAACCTAGAGCCTGTTATCCAGAGTGAAGTAAGTCAGAAAAACAAATTATTGTAGATTAACACATACATATGGGATTTAGAAAAATGGTACTGATAAAGCTATCTGCAGAGAAGGAATGGAGATGCAGAAATAGAGAACAGATGTGTGGACATGGCAGGGAAAGGAGAGGGTAGGATGAAAGGAGAAAGTAGTATTGACACGTATACACACTATCCTGTGTGAAACAGGTATGAAAAGCTAGTGGGAAACTGCTGTACAACACAGAGTCCAGCCTGGTGACCTATGACAACTTAGAGGGGTGGGATGAGGGAGAGGGAGGGAGACTTGAGAGGAAGCGGTGTGTGTGTGTCTGTGTCAGCAGTGATGTCTCGGCTTTTTAATATGCTGTCTAGGTTGTCACAGCTTTTCTTCCAAGGGGCAAGCATCTTTTAATTTCATGGCTGCAGTCACCATCCACAGTGATTTTGGAGCCTAGGAAAAGAAAGTCTGTCACTGTTTCTACTTTTTCCATATTTGCCATGAAGTGATGGGACCAGATGCCATGATCTTAGTTTTTGAATATTGAATTTTAAGCCGGCTCTATCAGTCTCCTCTTTCACCTTCAAGAGGCTCTTTAGTTCCTCTTTACTTTCTGCCATAAGGTGTCATCTGCATATCTGAGGTTATTGATATTTCTCCCAGTAATCCTGATTCCAGCTTGTGAGTCATCCAGCCCAGCATTTTATCTCCTTCAGAATTTTCCACACTTTATTGTGATCCACACAGTCAAAGGCTTTGGCATAGTCAATAAACAGAAACTGATTTTTTTGGAATTCCCTTGATTTTTCTATGAGCCAATGGATGTTGGCAACTCGATCTCTGGTTCCACTGCCTTTTCAAAATCCAGCTTGTACATCTGGAAGTTCTCGGTTCATGTACTGTTGAAGCCTAGCTTGAAGGATTTTGAGCATTACGAAGAGCTAATTCAAACTACAATGAGATATCGTCACACACCGGCCGGAATGGTTAAAATAAAATATAGTAATAACACCAAATGCTGGTGAGAAGGAAGAGAAGTTGGATCTCTTATTCCTTGCTGGTCGGAATGTAAAACAATTTAGCCATGCTGGAAAGTAATTTGGCAATTTCTTTTAAAACTGAAAATAGACTTAACATACTATCCAGTAATTACACTCTTAAGTATTTATCCCAGAGAAATGAAAACTCAAGTTCACAAAAACTTGCACATAAATGTTCATATCAGCTTTATTTATTAAGGGTGAGAAAACCGGGAAAAGCCCAGATGTCCTCCAGTATGTGAATGTTTAGGAAACTGTTGCCTGTCCCTACCGTGGAATGCTACTCGTCAACTAAAAGGAAGAAACTACTGATGTGCACAACAAGTTGTATGGATCTCAGCAGACTTATGCTGATTGAAAAGAGCTGGTCTCAAAAGGTTACTTATCATATGATTCCATTTATATAATGTTCAGGGGCTTCCCTGAGGGCTCAGTGGTAAAGAATCTGACTATCAACGCAGAAGACTCAGGTTTGATCCTTGGGTCAGGAAGATACCCTGGAGGAGGAAATGTCAACCCACTCTAGTATCCCTGCCTGAAGAATCCCATGGCCAGAGGAGCCTGATGGGCTACAGTCCATGGGGTCACAAAAGACTGAGCAACTGAGCGCCCACACAGGTAGATACACACACACACATACATCTGCGCATGTAAGTGGTGAAATTTGTGTGTTCAGCGCAATGCATCAAGGCCAATTTTCTCAGTGGGCTAGTGTGCTCGAGTTATGTAAGATGTTACTGAGACTGGGTGAAGGGGAGGGATATGGAATCTGTCTTTATTGCTTCCGGTCATGCATGGAATCTATAATCATCTCAAAATTTAAAGTTTTTTTTTTTTTTGACAGTTCAGTTACCCTTGGGGAAAAATATTCCTATATAAGAATAAAGATTCTACAGCATATCCATTATCCAAACCACTACCACTACTAGGAGGTTGAATAGTCTCCTTAGCCCTATTCTGCAAGAGGAAACTACAGGAAACATGGTTAAGATGGCCAAGGAAATATTACACCTTTGGTCGAATGGCTGGCTCTTTTCAATAACTATAGATGGGCATTGTTGTCCCTTTTTACCCATGAGGAAATTGAACCTCAGAAATATAACTTGTCCAAGGTATATCTTTAGATTATTAAGCATAACTCTTGGTTGTAAACTACAGAAATCAGACCCAAGCTTATTAAGGAAAAAGGTGACATTAGCTCAAGTAACTAAAAATCCAAGAGATTCAGGCATAGCTTGATCCAGGACCCCAAACCATACTGTCAGAATTCTACTTCTTAATTTTAGCTCTGCCTTCTTTTGCATTCATTGCATTCCTGGAGAGAATCACAGGAAAGTAACTTCACAGGAATGTAACTTCAAGCAGGTTCAGTTCAGTTCACTTGCTCAGTCNCAGTCTGGCTTCAGAGTCTATGCTCTGAAGAGCAGTGATCACAAAGGAAACATAAAGATACACACACTGAATGAAATAACACAACATATAAAAATGTATAGGATGCAGTTAGTATTTATCCAGCATGTTTTATGTCCTAATGGCTTTATGTCCATTATGTCTAAGATGTGGCTTCTGTTAATACTTATCTGAAGGTGCACAGGAGCACATCCACACTCAGAGAGGTTAGGTATCCCATGCCAGGTCACACAGCCAGGAGATGGAAGAGCCAGAATGAAGCCAAGGCTCATTCTAAAACCCGCCTGCCTGCCTGTGAGCTCTCTGTGCCCAAGCAATACAATTCTAAAGCACATTTGCACTTTAATGGGAGACCACCCATTCACCCAAGAGATAAAATTAGATGGTGGGGATTCTGGGGCGACTTTAGCTTGGGGAGGCATTGTCCAAGCCTCCCCGAAATGATAGCTCATAATTCACTGTTTCCTAAGTCTGGCCCTTCTCTTTGCCCCCATGATGCCTGAGAAAGGAAGGTGGGGCTCGGCATCAGGAGGCAGCACTTAACAGCACTGATTCCAGCCTGACTGGTTTGTGTGGGAGGCCTCGTCACCTCTCCGGAAGGTTTTTGTTCCCACAGGGCTCTGAATATGAAATTCTCTCTTTGGACTCAGGGATAAAAAAGCAATTTTGCTTTGCTTTTTAACCTGAACATTTGGTTTAAAAACCTAATAAGGAATGGAAATTATAACCATCCAAGTTAAAGAATGCTGGGGTTTAGGACTTGTTTTTTCCTGGCCAAGCTGTGAGCGGAAATCAAAGCTTCCATTCTCCCTGGAGACAGAACCCGGTAAAGTGAGTTTTATTACAACGTTGTTGATAAAGGGCATGTGGGAAATACTTGGAAATGTGAACAGATACAAAATAAGAGGCTGGGGATTTTACAGCATGAAGTCAACGGGCTACATCCTTCTTGAGACTCATGACTATTCTCTTTGCAGATGGAAGTGAGACGAGGAGAAGGCTGTGCAGATACGTGGAAGCAATGACTTCTGTGCCAAGCATGCAGAGCGAGCCCAAAGGGGAATGCATTGCAGGGAGATGGTCCTGCTCGCCTTTGATGATTTTAGAAAGCTGGCTGGCCAAGGGAAAGTCAAAGTTAAGCTGTGTCTCTGTTTCCTATTTGGCCAAAATAGGAAAAAATTAACAGACTCACGCAAGCATCAGTGGAGGATCAACTCAGTATCAGGTTACAGTTGGACAGCTGGCCTTGACCATGGGTGGGTGGGCAGGGGATAAACTTTCTTGCATGACTATTTGCTCATGGTTCATACTTTTAAGAATGAGGGCTTCCCAGGTGGTTCAGATGGTAAAGTACCCACATGCCAAGGCAAGAGACAGGGGTTCAATCTCTGGGTCAGGAAGATCTGGAGGAGGAAATGGCAATCCACTCTAATATTCTTGCCTGGGAAATCCCATGGACAGAGGAGCCTGCTGGGCTACAGTCCATGGGGTTGCAAAGAGTCAGACCCGACTTAGTGATGAAAACAATAACAAGCCTGCATTTAAGTGGGGGTCTGTCACTGGTGAGCTGTGACTCAATCACTCTCAGCCCCAATTTCCTCATTTATAAAATGGTGCTCAGAGCAGCTACACCTGAGGGTGACAAGCCCGATCCCAGCTCTCTGACACTTCCTGAGACGTCACAAGAGCGTGTACAGCACAAAAAGGGGGAAAGTCCACCAGCAATGCCCAGCACGACTTTCCTTTTTTTTCCAACGGTCAAGAAACATACATTAACAAAAAATTTTAATTAGAGTCTAATTACTTTACAATATTGTATTGGTTTTGCCATACATTGACATGAATCAGCCCCCTCCCACCTCCCTCCACATCCCATCCCTCTGGGTCATCCCAGTGTACCAGCCCCGAGAATCCTGTATCACGCATCAAATCTGTTTCAAATATGATAATATACATGTTTCAATACCATTCTCTCAAATCATCCCACCCTCGCCCTCTCCCACAGAGTCCTAAAGACTATGTCTCTTTTGCTGTATCACATACAGGGTTATTGTTACCATCTTTCTAAATGCCACATAAATGCATTAATATACTGTATTGGTGTTTTTTTTTTTTTTTCCTGGCTTACTTCACCCTGTATAATAGGCTCCAGTTTCATCCACCTCGTTAGAACTGATTCCAATGTATTCTTTTTAATGGCCGAGTAATATTCCATAGTGTATATGTACCACAGCTTTCCTACCCATTCGTCTGCTGATGGACGTCTAGGCTGCTTCCACGTCCTGCCTATTGTNCTGGCTTACTTCACCCTGTATAATAGGCTCCAGTTTCATCCACCTCGTTAGAACTGATTCCAATGTATTCTTTTTAATGGCCGAGTAATATTCCATAGTGTATATGTACCACAGCTTTCCTACCCATTCGTCTGCTGATGGACGTCTAGGCTGCTTCCACGTCCTGCCTATTGTAAACAGCCAGCATGACTCTCTAACTCTCCTGAGGGCCGTGCCCCTCGGGGAACCAGGTCTCTCCTGCCACCTCTCCACCCTACCCCTCCTGCCCCACCTTTCAGAATCTTCTCTGCTTCCTGAGATCTCTGTGCCCTTTGCTCTGTAGATTATTGTCACCTGATATTCAGGCCTATCTGGTCTCCAGCCTACTCTCTCTGTGTGCAGCACTTCAGTGGGGGTGAGATCAGGGTTGGTGGGTTGACACATCATAATGACATCTTTTTTCCTGATGCAAACCATGCCATAGGTTGAGGCGATGATTAAAGGAGCCATAGATGTAAAGGCACTGATGATAAGCCTGAAAACATGGAGCAAACTCAATCAATGTTTGTTTCCTTCCCCCTCCCCTAGATGCAAAGATCAAACGGGTCTGAAAGCAATTTCAAAGTCGAGCATCTTCCCAGGAGAGTGCTGCTCTGATGCTGAGATAAAAGGCTGTAAAGACATGGTCTAAGCCACTGGGTACGAGGGTCAGCTTCCTTAAATGGGCAGATTCCCGTGGTGGGATGGCGCCTCCCTTCTGGAAGGGAGTGTTCCAAAGAGGTAAAGATAGTCGGGAGGTAGAGGGGATTTAGTGTTAAAAGGGTGAAAAGTAATAGGAAGGGAGGTCTTGGGCCTTCAGGGGCTGAGACATTGATCTGTGGACCAAAGACATCCCTCTAGAAGAGTCAGTTAGCCATCAACCCTCCTCATCTGTGGCTGGAAAACAGCAGGGTTGGGACTGCTTGGTGTCTTCTAAGTCCACTAAATACACCCACGTACATGATTCACTCTCTCCCTCTCGCTTTAGAGTTTGCCCTAATGGCACAGCAGATCAGACCCAGAAGGAGTGAGAAAGGGAGCGCTTTCCAGATGGCCTGGATTCTTTTTCCACGAAGAAAGTGAAATCCTGGAGCCCTTGGGGTCACATCAGTGTTGCTGGTTCAAGATGAGGTGTGCCCCTCCCACCCAAATTCACACTGAAGTCCTAACCCCTCAGTGCCCCAGGATGCGACCTTATTTGGCCTCGACAGAGGTCATCGAGTTACAATGGGATCATTAGGGCAGGCCCTAATCCAGTAAGACTATACTAGAAGGGTGCGGGAGTCCATGCCAGAAGAGGAAACTTGGACACAGACACACAGAAGGGACAGGACCATGCGAACACGGAGATGGCCATCTGCATGGAAAGGAGAGAGGCCTCGGATAAAACCAGCCCACCTCCAGGACTGGAAGAAGATTAAGTTCTGCTGTTTTGGCAGCCCGAGACTAATCAGCTCCCGTTGGTTGGTAAGGGGGCCGCTGGCTCCAGGGACACGACCATCGGTCCTTTGTCAGTGTGTGCCTGGCTGTTCTCTGCCAGTCAAACCTTCCAGCATCTCGGCTCTGCAGTGACACTCATAAAGAACAAAGGACCCGGAAGGGCACGCTCCTAGTACCCCCGCCCCAGGGACTTGAAGTCAGGCCAGGCAGTCAGGTGTGGGCACAGCTGCGGGGCACGGACGCACACTTCTAGTCTGTGCGGTACTGCAGTGATGCCCAGAGCACCCGTGGGAAGGAGCACCATGGGAGGTGACATCTTGCTGTTTGGATGGGACCTGTTGTGCCTGGTGGGCCAGGAGAGAGGCACCAACTTCACTGGGTTTTCAGGCAGTTGAAGCCTGGGAGGCAGTCATTTGTTGGGAAGCAGCTATGAAAGTGGAGGCCACCTAAGCCACACCACCATGGAGGAGGCAGGAGTCTGGGGTTAGGAAGGGGGTCCTAGAGTTTTGGCCCTGAGGGGCAGGTGTGGGGACTTCAGGAAGTCTGCTTCAAGGCCTTCAAAACAAGTGAAATCGGACTCAGAGGCCTCATCCTACTGAAGAGGCCACACGCCGACTCTCAGTCATGTTGCTGTGTTGTTCAGTCGCTCAGTCCTGTCTGACTCTCTGTGACCCCATGGACTGCAGCACACCAGGCTTCCCTGTCCTTCACTGTCTCCTGGAGTTTGCTCAATGTGCATTGAGTCGGTGATGAGCCATGTGGGGGGGTGGCAGTGTCAGCCCCATCCCCAGGGCTGTAGAGGAAGCAGGGAGCCTGTGGAGGGAGGCCAGGAAGCAGGGGTGAGCCTGCATGCCCTCGGGGCCCAGGACTANGTGCATTGAGTCGGTGATGAGCCATGTGGGGGGGTGGCAGTGTCAGCCCCATCCCCAGGGCTGTAGAGGAAGCAGGGAGCCTGTGGAGGGAGGCCAGGAAGCAGGGGTGAGCCTGCATGCCCTCGGGGCCCAGGACTACCCCTGCCTTGTCCAGTCTGCACTGCACAGGGACCCTGAGGTGGGCTCTACTGCCTCCCTGTCACATAGCCGACTTAGTGCTGGGAGCTGTGGGGTCTGTGGTCAAGCCCTGAAGGACACCTCGACCTGTCTCTTGGGAGGGCCTGCCCTCTCACCAGGAAGCGGGCCACTTATGGGAGCCTTGGACTCTGCTCCTCCTCAGACCTGAAAGTTACCTCACTTCTTCTGTTGTTCATTCTCTCTTTCTCTCTAACGTTTATTTATTTGGCTGCATTGGTCTTAGTTGCAGTATGTGGCGTCTAGCTCCCTGACCAGGGATCAAACCCACGCCCCCTGCATTGGGAGCTCGGAGGCTTAGCCACTGGACCACCCAGGAAGTCCCTCTATTATTCTCTGTCTGTCATTTCTCTACCTCTTCCTCTCTCCCAGAACCACCCCCGTTCTCCGTCTCCCTCTGAGAAGCCTGTTGACCGCACCTCTTTGCACTCCCCATTCACAGGGACGGACGCNAAACCCACGCCCCCTGCATTGGGAGCTCGGAGGCTTAGCCACTGGACCACCCAGGAAGTCCCTCTATTATTCTCTGTCTGTCATTTCTCTACCTCTTCCTCTCTCCCAGAACCACCCCCGTTCTCCGTCTCCCTCTGAGAAGCCTGTTGACCGCACCTCTTTGCACTCCCCATTCACAGGGACGGACGCAGACCTCGGCCTGAGGCAGCAGCTCTTGTCTCGGGACAGGGCCCTGAGAGTGGTCTGGGGAAAGTGACCTGCACGACCCCTTGCCTCCTGCCCCAAACCTGGCGGAGTCCGCGTTTACAGCTCCAAAGGCAGAGCAGTGGCCCTAGTCCCTTCCTGCATGGGTCACACTGGTAACGGAATCCGTTCTAGAAGAACACCTCTGGGCAGCGGCTGATGCTCTAGGTCCGGAAGCATTCTTCTGATAGCCCCATACAGCTTGGGTATGCGTATGTGTGTGTTTGGGGGGTTGTGAACCCGTATGTGTATGAGTGTGTGTGTTTATGGCAGCCCCTCTGCCTGCTCCACCATCAGCCACCTCTGCAACACCCTGACTCTCAACAAGGGAAGAGCACAGCCACAGAGACCTTCAGCAAGCCCGCCCTTCAGACGGACCCCCTCACTTCTACCCCAACAGCAAGGCTGGCTGAGTTCCGGGGCTCCAGAACCATTCTCCTAAGATGTCCTTGCAGTGCGGCTTCCTCTGGCCCTCCTCCCCCTCTGAAGTCGTTATTACTCATTAGGTACATTGAGCGCAGAGAAAAGTAGGTCAAGGATTAGAGAAAAAATCATCTCCAGGAGAAGCATTAGTATTGGGGAAAGCTATTTTGAACTCGCATGAAGTTTTTCTTATACGGGAAATATTTTGTGTAGGGATGGTGGCCATCACATCTGACTTAGGGATGAACGTGGATTCCTGAGCCTTTCACACGTGAGATGCATGACCTCAGATTCCCATTTTTAAAGGATAACTTTGCCCAGTGGGATGAGTGACCTCTAAATCCAGGTCCTGTACAAGGCAGGCCACCCTGGGAATCCCCATCTGGACGGAAACAAAGGGACAGGAGGCCTCCTCACACAGGGACAGGAAGCGTGAGAGAAGAAAGCGTGAACCTAGCCCTCTGGGGGTGTGCCACCCAGGGTCAGAGGGAGGCTGCTGGGCAGACTTCGCCCCAGGGAGCCTTAAAGTCAGGGGCTCTAGAAGCATTCCAGCTCATTCTGCTCTGACAGATACCTGCTCCGTGCTGGAAGCTTTGCAGCTGAAGCAAGGATAGGATGAATAGAAGGTGCACCAGGATCAGGGCGACAGGTTGTGAGGCATCTGAATTCAAGGGTTCGTGGGTGTGAGAGTTAATTTGGNGGGCTCTAGAAGCATTCCAGCTCATTCTGCTCTGACAGATACCTGCTCCGTGCTGGAAGCTTTGCAGCTGAAGCAAGGATAGGATGAATAGAAGGTGCACCAGGATCAGGGCGACAGGTTGTGAGGCATCTGAATTCAAGGGTTCGTGGGTGTGAGAGTTAATTTGGTGTCAGTTTGGCTGGGCCATGTTTCAGCTATGTGGGAAAACATTATTCTGGTGGTTTCTGTGAGGGTGGTTTTAGATGCAATGAACACTGAAATCAGTGGATTTTAAGTAAAGCAGACTGCCCTCCACACTGCAAAGAGGCCTCATCCAACCAGTGGAGGGTCTGAATAGAACAAAAACCCAACCTCCCATTCAGAAGAGGGGATTGGGGAGGCAGAGGGCCTTTGGACCTGAACTGCAGCTGCCCTGATGCTCTACCTGCGGGCAGGTTTGGGCCTTGCCAGCTTCTGTAATTATATAGATAACATAGCAGATATAGATAATCTTCCTTTCTCTCTCTCCATATATGTATGTGTATGGAGAGAGATCGCCTGCTGGTTATGATTTTCTGAGGAATCCTGACTAATACACTGGAGGAAGACTGCCTTGAGCTGGGGTCTCGTGGAAGGAGGGATACAGTGAGCATCGTGGCACAGGCCCAGAGTCTGGGCGTGAGCCTGAGTCTTGGCCCCAGCTACCCTAGGAGGGGTGCCCGCCCCAGGCCCTGGACGACGCAGCTGCTGCCACTCTTGCCTTCCAGGCATAACCACGCTGGGCTCTCGGGATGGTGCCCAGCAGTTTACAGCTTTATCTCAGGCAACCTTCGTTTTTTCCTCTCTTTCACAAAGGGAAGNGGAGGGGTGCCCGCCCCAGGCCCTGGACGACGCAGCTGCTGCCACTCTTGCCTTCCAGGCATAACCACGCTGGGCTCTCGGGATGGTGCCCAGCAGTTTACAGCTTTATCTCAGGCAACCTTCGTTTTTTCCTCTCTTTCACAAAGGGAAGAAGGGAGCAAGCAAGAAGCCTGGACTAGCATATCCAAATTTGTTGGAAGCAACTAAAGGAGTACTATGAGAAAACTTACGGTGCTAAACGCTTGCATTAGAGAAGAGGAAGATTTCCAATTAATAAGTTCCTACTTCGTGAAATTAGGGGGGAAAAAAGCACAAAATGAACACAAAGCAAGCGAAAGGAAAAGATTAAATGAATGACATTGAAAGTAGGAAAAAAATAGAGAAAATTTATTTTAAAAAGGAATGCTGATTTTTCAAAAACAACTCACAAAATGGGTAACCTTTAGCCATACTGACACTGAAAGTGAAAGAAGATATCCATAAGCAACATCAGAAATGAAATGGGGCCCATCAGTACGGATCCTGTAGCCACTAGAAAAATAAAGTTACGAATAACATTAAGCTCATGGGCTTCCCCAGTGGCTCATTAGTAAGGAAACTGCCTGCAATGCAGGAGCCACAAGAGAGAGGAGTTCGATCCCTGGGTTTGGAAGATCCCCTGGAGGAAGGCATAGCAACCCACTCCAGTATTCTTGCCTGGAGAATCCCATGGACAGAGGAGCCCGGCGGGCTACCATCTGTAGGGTCACAAGGAGTTAGAATGACTGAAGCGAACTAGCACACATATATCTGGAACCAGAAGAAACGGACTGGATTTCCCTGGTGGTACGGTAGGTAAGACTCCGCCTGCCAATCCAGGGAACGAGTTTGACCCCTGCTCCGGGAAGATTCCATATGCTTCAGAGCAGCTAAGCCCACGTGCCACAACTAGCGAAGCCCCTGCACCTGCAGCCTATGCTCCGCAAGAAGAGCCGCTTCAGCGAGAAGCTCGCGCGCCACAAGAAGACCAGCTCTATTCACAATAGCCAAGACAGGCAAGCAACCCAAATGCCCATCAGCACGGCAATGGATGAAAAAGATGTGGCACCTATACACAATGGAGCACCACTCAGCCATTAAAAAGGATGACATAATGCCACTTGCAGCAACATGGGTGGGACCAGAGATTGTCATACTGAGTGAAGTACGTCAGACAGAGACGGACATCCCTTATACCTGAAATCTAAAAAGAAATGATACAGATGAATTTACTTGCAAGACAGAAAGAGATTCACAACCTTACAGAATGAGCTTATGGTTGCCCATGTGGAGGCTGGGAGGAAGGGAGAGTTAGGGAATTTGGGATGGACATGTACAAACTGCTATATTTCAAATGAATAACCAACAGGGACCTACTGTACAGCACGGGGAACTCTGCCCAGCGTTACGTGGCAGCCTGGACGGGAGGCGAGTTTGGGGGAGAATACAGACGTGTATGTGACAGCTGAGTCCCTTCACTGATGTCCACCTGAAACTGTCACGACATCGCTTTATAATCAGCTATACTCCGATACAAAATAAAAAGTTAGAAAAAGGAAGCCTGTGCACCACAGCAAGGAGTAGCTCCCGCTTGCCACAGCTAGAGAGAGACTGCAGCAACCAAGACCCAGCACAGCCATAAATCAACTAAAGAGAAGTGGACTCATTCTCTGAGAACCACAAACTACCACATCAACCAAGACGAAGCTGATAATTAGAATAATCCTACAGCCTGATGCAATCCTAATCCTAATGTAAAGAAATCACTCTAGCAGTTGAAAACCTTTCCAAAAAGAAATCTCGAGGCCCACAAATTTTCACTAAAAAACTCTACCAAACATTAATTGGGGGAGAATGGATACATGTGTGTGTATGGCTGAGGCCCTTTGCTGTCCACCTGAAACCATCACAACGCTGTAACTGGCTCTACTCCAATAGAAAATAAAAAGGGTTTCAAAAATTCTACCAAATATTTAAAGAAGAATTAACACCAATTTTACCCAATCCCCATCAGTATATAGAAAGATGGGAACACTTCTCAGCTCATTTTATGAGGCCAGTACTACCCTAATACTAAAGTCAGAAGAATACTACAAAGAAAACTACAGACTGACAACTTACATAGAGTGTGATGCTAAAATCCTCAACAAAAAACTCGGGAACCTCATCCAATAACATATAGAAAGAATTATTCACTATAAACAAGTAGGATGTCTTTCAGGTATGCAGGGGTGGTTCAAATATTTTAAGTAAATCATGATGCTAGGCCCCATTTCAATAAGCTGAAACAGAAATATCATATAATCACATCAACTGACACACAAAAGCGTTTTACAAAGTCCAGCCTCATTCACAATAAAAACCCCAGCAAGTTATGAACAGAGGGGACGTCACCTCAACTTAACAAAGCGTTTCTACAAAGAGCCACAACTGATATTAATATTTAATAAAGAAATCCTTTCCTTCTAAAATAAGGAATAAGACAATGATGTCTGTCCTCATCACTCTTATTCTACATAGAACTGGAAGCTCTGCCCACTGAAAGAAGGCAAAAACAAGAAATAAACGGCATGTGTTTTGGAAAGGAAGGACTAAAACTATATTTATAGATGATATAAAAAGTCCTTTCTCTGTAAAAATTCCCCAGGCATCTATGAGAAACCTTCTAGAACTTACGAGTGAATTCAGTAAGGTCGTAAGATACAAAATCAGCAAACAAAAATGGACTATATTTCTAAACACTTACAACATGTGGGAGCTGAAATTAAAAATACAAGGCCATTTGTAATCACTGCGAAGAAAATGAAATACTTAGGAAACACTTAACAACACAGTAAAGATGTCAGTTCTAACTTGATCATTTCAAAAATGTTCCATGAGTGAAATCACTGAAATGACAGTATTAGGAATGGAGGACAAATTAGTGGGGGCTGAGGGAGTGAGGGGTGGGAGAGGTAGGTGCGATTATAAAATAGCAACGTGAGGGATACTTACGATGTTCAAACTTTTCAACATCTTGACTCTGTGGCGGACACATAAGACCACTTGCCTGATAAAACTGCTTCTAACACACACACACACACACACACACACACACACACACACACGCATACAAATACAAGGAAAATTCAGGAACCCTGATCAAGCCAGTAGATTGTATCAGTCTCAGTATCCTGGTTGGGATATTATACTGTAGTTTTGCAAAATGTTACTATTGAGGAAGTGGCAAAATATATATAGAATTTGTTTTCTAGATCAGGGGTCTCAAAATGACTAAAATTTTCTTAAGTTCGAGGACACCTGCTTTGGCTCTTTATTTCTCACACGACTTAGCACAGAACCCTTCACATAGCAGTTTCTCAATGAAGCCTGAGAGTTCCCTTAAAACTGATGATATCCCCTGATGAACAGCTTCCCAGGTGGCGCTAGTGGTAAAGAATCCAGCAGCCAACGCAGGAGATGCAAGAAACGTGAGTTCAGTCCCTCGATTCAGAAGATCCCTGGAAAAGGAAATGGCGACCCACTCCAGTGTTCTTCCCTGGAAAGTTCCATGGACAGAGGAGCCTGGTGGGCTACAGTCCATGGGATCGCAAACAGACACGACTGAGCACACACTCTCTACACTGTATCTGGGCAATACATGTGCTCACGTTGCTACTGGGTATTCTGGAGCATCCCCCTGATGGAGGAGGCATGAAAGATTATTAGTATCTTCACCAACAAAGACTAGGAGAAGCTGAAGTTACATGGTATTTCCCTTTTCCAGGACGATCTTCTGCGACAGTCATTGGCATAAGCCCTCAATATATGCTCAGCACACAGACACATGCAGTGCACAGCTGCAAAGACAGCGTTATTACTATGGTCTGACAGGAGTCTCGAGTAACGGTTCCCATAGCAACCATCAACGAGCCACTTCACATGTGTGCTTGTCAAATCATTGGGCAGGACTCATGTTTACAATCCAGCTTCTGCCAAGAGTATGCTTCTTTCTTGCATTCATCTTTTAGCTTATTATCGACAGTATCATGGTTACAACTCAATATATAGTCAATGTCATTTAGTCTCAAGGGACCCTATATAACCCTAGATGAGAAATGATTACATTTCAATTCAATTAAAGGAGCACTGGCATTTTCTATACACAAGGCACTGATCTTGGATCTCCAAGGCAACAGAGATGAACAAAGAGGAGTTCCTGCTCTCAGACAGCTGACAACATCACAAGGAGGGCCTTTGTGCCAATGATGTAGTGAAAGACTGCCTTGGGTACAAGCTGTGAATGAGGACAGATATGATGGGTTGGGGCCTTGGGAGAGATGACTTCCTGTTCAGCGGGTGGGGTGGGGAGGGACTCAGAAGCTTTACTGAAAGAGTCATGGGCTTCAGTGATTAAGAGCCTGATCACCATATCAGCTTACCTGTTCCCAGTCCTGGTTTCACCACTCACCCACAGTTTACCTTGGGTCAGTGCCCCATCTTTAGAATCAGGAAAATACTGTAAACCACTCTGGGTCAGTGTGGAGAATTAAAGGTATATGATCTCCTTATCACAGAGCCTGGCATACAGTAAGTGCTTCATTAATGTTGGCTATTACTATTCAGCTGATAGGGAAAAGAAGATCCCCTCTTCTCTAGGGGATCTTCCAACCCAGGGGTTGAACCTAGGTCTCTTGCACTGTAGGCAGACTCTTTATGGTCTGAGCCACCAGGGAAGCCCATGGTGGGTGGGTGGGAAGGTGAATAAGAGTTAAGACCTCTTCTTGAGCTGCTCTCCATCCAATGGGGGTGATAGACACGTGTGCAGATAGATTACAGGGCAGTGGGACCCATGTTATTACAGAGTGGAAGAGACCAGCGTGGATCTCACTCAGGAGGCTGTAGGGAGCCACCAGCAGATGCTGTGTGATCATTGCAGTGGTTTTCACCACTGCCTGGAATGGGTTTTACTCCCTCGACACCAGCTTCCATACCAGCCATTTATCAAAGATGAACACGCTTGGGCTGAGCCAGCCAATCGCCTGCGCCCCCGTCACCGTGTTCGTCTCCTTGCCCTCGGCTGTCTGCAAAGTTGCAGGAGAAGGACTGCTTCATCTGGACTCTCTAGTGGGATCTCTCTCCCACTGGTTCCCCAGGACAAGTGCGGTCACAGAGCGGGGCCGGCTGAGGACCCATCCTCACCATATTCCCCTTCAGACACCGGTGTGTCCAGCTGGCCCCCAGCTCACCACGCTTGGTCTGAGAACAGTGTCAGTGTGTTACTGCTTCTTATCTCAAGGAAAGGTCCCCATTTCCCGGGGAGGGGGTGCGGGGAGGTCAGGGAGGCAGAGAGATTGCATCTTGCAGCTCAAAGCATCTTTTTCCTCCTTGCTTTGAGTCAGCTTTGCAGGTGGGGAAGCTGTGACACAGAACACGCCTTCCGTGGGTGTAACCACTGTCCTGTGGCCCAGACCATGTCAAGGTACAAACCCTGTGTCCAGAAGCCCCACCCGGGACCCTGGAACAGGGCAGGGCCGGGGTGGTCAGTTCTGGGGTCCACCCGATGCTGATTTGGCCTCTGCCCAGAGTTATCACTTATTAACAGAATCTGAGGTGAAAACTTTTAGCATCGTCAGTTTGAAACACTAGTAAATTCTGTTGAAATGTAGTAATAAAGAGATTTTTTTTTTTTTTCAGAAGAAGTAAGACAGTGGGAAGGTGTGTGTGTGCCTGCTTTCCTGACTGGCGTCAGTGTGCAGGAAAGCTGGGGAGGGGTCCGAGGCCCCCGTGAAGCTCGCCTCCCGCTGGAGACCGGGAGCAGCAGCTGCAGGTGAAACAGTTGTGAGGGTACCTCCACTTGAGCTTGGTCACCTGAGATCTAGAGGAGGGAAGAAGCCGTCGGAATGAGCCAAGGAAGAGGAGAACCTCCAGGGAGAGCTTCCAGATCATGTTCCAGAGCACCTGTGCGCGGTGGGTCAGAGGATGAGCTGACCCACTCAGCTCAGGGGTTTGTAGGCAGAGTGGGGGCCGCCCTGCACCCCCAGACTTCAGCATGTGGCGGTGGGGTGGGCAGACTTAGAGCAGGAAAGCTGGGGCTCTCTTCTCCAAGCTGGGGGCATAAAAGAGGCAAGCCCAGGGTCAAGAGCCAGAGTATTTTCCCCAAGTGTGAAGGGAGATTCCTGGCTCAGAGAGAGAGGGTCCCAGGCCTAGAGTCTCTGAAGCTCCTCACAAAGCACCCCTGAGGAGCAAGCTGAGGTCAAGGGCTACAGCCCAGATGAGGTGAGGCTGGCCTCCCTGCCCCTAAGCAGCCCCTGGGGCCCAGCATGGTTCCAGCCTCCTGTCCCCCCCACCCCACTGTTGGTGTCCAGGCCCAGGAGACTATCTGCCTCTGAACACAACTTCCCAGCTTCAGGGACTCTGCCAATTCTTTCTCATCCTGTCCTGGAAAATCATGAAAACTGTTTACATTGTTTCAGTCCAAACTCCATTCTGGAGCTTTAAGTGTTCTTGGCCTGTTTAAAAAATAACAATCTGGATTTTCCAGGTGGTCCATGGGTTAAGAATCTGCCTGACAATGCAGGGCACATGGGTTCGATCCCTGGTCCAGGAAGATCCCANATCATGAAAACTGTTTACATTGATTCAGTCCAAACTCCATTCTGGAGCTTTAAGTGTTCTTGGCCTGTTTAAAAAATAACAATCTGGATTTTCCAGGTGGTCCACGGGTTAAGAATCTGCCTGACAATGCAGGGCACATGGGTTCGATCCCTGGTCCAGGAAGATCCCACATGCCACAAGGCAACTAAGCCTGTGCACCACAACTGCTGAAGTGCGTGCTCCCTTGAGCCCGTGCTCCGCAACAAGAGAAGCCACTGCAATGAGCAGCCTGCACACTGCGGCTAAGAGGGGCCCCCACTCGCTGTGCAACTAGAGGAAGCCCATGCGCAGCAGTGAAGACCCAGGGCAGCCAATAAATAAATAAATTTTTAAAAATTAAAAAGTAACAATCTGCCCTCCTGGAGTCAGAGGAAGTACTGATTGCTTAAGAGGAATACCTCCTGGCCCTCCTCAGTGATGCACAGGTCCCACCTGGGGTGTTAAAAGGAGACAAAGCCAGGTCTGAAGGTGCCCGAGATGTTGAAGGTGCCAGCAACCACACTGCAGGAGGACCCCTCACCCCCACCCCCCGTGCAGCTGCATGATGGGAAGACTGGGCTGTGCTGTCCAAGGACTCAGGGTTTGGGTAGAAGGGGAGGATGCTCACCTTGGCTCCATGGACAGAGGCAAGACCAACAGGTGGCCACCTGGGGGTTGGAGAATCAATGCCAGTGTCACCTAAGTGGGCCTTGAGCCCTTGTCCTGGGCTTCCACAGGGGAGCGGGGTCACTTGCACACACTTGTCCCAAGAAGGATGACGTCTGTACGGGAGGGTGTGCAGGGAGCTTCAGGCACGGAGAAGACTGTGATGGGAACTGAGTAAGGAAGGGGCACTGCCCAGTCCAGCAGACCAGCCCACCCACCTGGGTCTCAGANGCCTTGAGCCCCTGTCCTGGGCTTCCACAGGGGAGCGGGGTCACTTGCACACACTTGTCCCAAGAAGGATGACGTCTGTACGGGAGGGTGTGCAGGGAGCTTCAGGCACGGAGAAGACTGTGATGGGAACTGAGTAAGGAAGGGGCACTGCCCAGTCCAGCAGACCAGCCCACCCACCTGGGTCTCAGACCTTCACTCTGAAGCCATATGACCCTGAAAGGCCACCACTCCTTGAATCTGGGTGGAGCTGCACGTTCAGGCCCGCTGTCCAGGGTCCCTGGGAGGGAGTTCCCACTCGGGGTGGGAGGCTGACCTCAGTAACCATCCCTCTTCAAGTACCCTCACAGAACTGAAAGGCCATGATCCACTGACTTGCTCTCAGTCAGCTCCAAGCAAGATGAGTGGGGTCAACAGCCACACAGTTCTGGGCTCCAAACACATGTGCCTTCTCTCATCTGTCCACAGCTGTGAGCTCCAAAAGAATGATTCCAGGCCCTTCTCTCACTCTTCCTGTGTCTACACCAAAACCTGGTCTTTCCCCGAGGTTTCCTGCTCCATGGAATGCAGTGGCCCCCACCACCACCCCAACCCCCTGCATCCAGCCTGCACCATCCAAGGGCTCCATCAGCTGCCGTCTGGGCTCTGGGACCACTGGGCTCGCAAGGGTCAGACACTCTCCCTTTCTGCTCAGGTTTGCATGGGTGACCCACTGACCTACTTTTTCTGTGCCTGGCATAACTCAGCATCGGTGCAGTCACAGAGCCCCTCCTCCACGGATCCGTGATGTCTACAGTCTATGACAGGAAACACAAGGGTAACGGCCCTACAGATAAAAATATAATGCACTGAGGTGTTCAGGGCCTCTGGGCTGCTTCTGTTTAATCGCACAGACATCATTTATCACGAGAGACGTGACAAATGCATCTTGGTGTTTTTCCAGCTTGCAGCTCTGGGTTCTCTCACACATGTCCGTTAGGGTTACTTCTCCTGCCTTCATATTTAAATGAAAACAAATTGGCTCATTTACCCTGAGATTCTCAGCCTGACAGAGATGGAAAGTGTCTGTGTGTGTGTGTGTGTGTGCACGTGTGCGCACACACTATATTTGTTTCCCCTCAATAGTTTGGGATGTCTGGGAGGAGCAGATCATTCAAAAAGCAAGAAATTTCCAGAATGTCTTCAATCATTTGCACAAAACAGAGTCTGAAATGGCTCAGGAAAGAAGCTCATTGATAAAACAAGCACCACAGACAAAACCAAGTCAGCATGGCAGCCTGCTGCAAATGCCACAGCATCACATAGAATTTATATCTTCACAGAGAACTGTGACCAATCGTGGAATTAGTTTTTGCTGCCTGTGTTGAGTGGTCTGGAAGAAGACACTGCTGGGGCAGGAAGGCAGATAGGATTCAGAACACNCAGGGCACATGGGTTCGATCCCTGGTCCAGGAAGATCCCACATGCCACAAGGCAACTAAACCTGTGCACCACAACTGCTGAAGTGCGTGCTCCCTTGAGCCCGTGCTCCGCAACAAGAGAAGCCACTGCAATGAGCAGCCTGCACTATGCGGCTAAGAGGGGCCCCCACTCGCTGTGCAACTAGAGGAAGCCCATGCGCAGCAGTGAAGACCCAGGGCAGCCAATAAATAAATAAATTTTTAAAAATTAAAACGTAACAATCTGCCCTCCTGGAGTCAGAGGAAGTACTGATTGCTTAAGAGGAACACCTCCTGGCCCTCCTCAGTGATGCACAGGTCCCACCTGGGGTGTTAAAAGGAGACAAAGCCAGGTCTGAAGGTACCCGAGATGTTGAAGGTGCCAGCAACCACACTGCAGGAGGACCCCTCACCCCCACCCCCCATGCAGCTGCATGATGGGAAGACTGGGCTGTGCTGTCCAAGGACTCAGGGTTTGGGTAGAAGGGGAGGATGCTCCCCTTTGGCTCCACGGACAGAGGCAAGACCAACAGGTGGCCACCTGGGGGTTGGAGAATCAATGCCAGTGTCACCTAAGTGGGCCTTGAGCCCCTGTCCTGGGCTTCCACAGGGGAGCGGGGTCACTTGCACACACTTGTCCCAAGAAGGATGACGTCTGTACGGGAGGGTGTGCAGGGAGCTTCAGGCACGGAGAAGACTGTGATGGGAACTGAGTAAGGAAGGGGCACTGCCCAGTCCAGCAGACCAGCCCACCCACCTGGGTCTCAGACCTTCACTCTGAAGCCATATGACCCTGAACACCCACCACTCCTTGAATCTGGGTGGAGCTGCACGTTCAGGCCCGCTGTCCAGGGTCCCTGGGAGGGAGTTCCCACTCGGGGTGGGAGGCTGACCTCAGTAACCATCCCTCTTCAAGTACCCTCACAGAACTGAAAGGCCATGATCCACTGACTTGCTCTCAGTCAGCTCCAAGCAAGATGAGTGGGGTCAACAGCCACACAGTTCTGGGCTCCAAACACATGTGCCTTCTCTCATCTGTCCACAGCTGTGAGCTCCAAAAGAATGATTCCAGGCCCTTCTCTCACTCTTCCTGTGTCTACACCAAAACCTGGTCTTTCCCCGAGGTTTCCTGCTCCATGGAATGCAGTGGCCCCCACCACCACCCCAACCCCCTGCATCCAGCCTGCACCATCCAAGGGCTCCATCAGCTGCCGTCTGGGCTCTGGGACCACTGGGCTCACAAGGGTCAGACACTCTCCCTTTCTGCTCAGGTTTGCATGGGTGACCCACTGACCTACTTTTTCTGTGCCTGGCATAACTCAGCATCGGTGCAGTCACAGAGCCCCTCCTCCACGGATCCGTGATGTCTACAGTCTATGACAGGAAACACAAGGGTAACGGCCCTACAGATAAAAATATAATGCACTGAGGTGTTCAGGGCCTCTGGGCTGCTTCTGTTTAATCGCACAGACATCATTTATCACGAGAGACGTGACAAATGCATCTTGGTGTTTTTCCAGCTTGCAGCTCTGGGTTCTCTCACACATGTCCGTTAGGGTTACTTCTCCTGCCTTCATATTTAAATGAAAACAAATTGGCTCATTTACCCTGAGATTCTCAGCCTGACAGAGATGGAAAGTGTCTGTGTGTGTGTGTGTGTGTGCACGTGTGCGCACACACTATATTTGTTTCCCCTCAATAGTTTGGGATGTCTGGGAGGAGCAGATCATTCAAAAAGCAAGAAATTTCCAGAATGTCTTCAATCATTTGCACAAAACAGAGTCTGAAATTGCTCAGGAAAGAAGCTCATTGATAAAACAAGCACCACAGACAAAACCAAGTCAGCATGGCAGCCTGCTGCAAATGCCACAGCGTCACATAGAATTTATATCTTCACAGAGAACTGTGACCAATCGTGGAATTAGTTTTTGCTGCCTGTGTTGAGTGGTCTGGAAGAAGACACTGCTGGGGCAGGAAGGCAGATAGGATTCAGAACACAGATGTGCAGACAGGATTGGAGCACAGAGTCAGCCTTGCATCAGGGATAAATACGGGGTGGTTGGGCACCTGGGGTGGAGTGGGGGAGGCCAGGCCAGGCCAGGGCCCCTCGAGCCCCCTTCAGGAAGAGGTATGCAGGCAGGGAGGCCCTGCAGAGAGAGGGAGAGACCCTCTCCACTGGAGATGCCTCCCCCCATTTAAATTTACTTTTCCTTTAAAGTTAGATGAGTAATAGGGACTTCCCTGGTGGTCCAGTGGTTAAGGCTCGTCTTCCAAGGCAGGAGGTGTGGGTTTGATCCCTGGTTGGGGAACAAACATGTGGGGAATCCCACATGTCTCGTGGCCAAAAGACCAAAATATAAAACAGAAACAATAATGAAACAAATTCAATAAAGACTTTAAAAATGGTGCACATTAAAAAAAAAATGACAGCAGTGATGCATGGACACCCGACACAGTAGGAAAGGAAGACCCCTTCACCCTCCTGCAGACCCAGCCCCTCACCCTTTGGCTTGTATTGTCCCAGAAATCTCCATGCATTTACAGATCAGCTTACTGCACGTCACAGATGCTGTGCTTTTTACCACTTGCAGGTTCGTGGCAACCACTGCTGAGAGAACCTTTCGGTGCCAGGTTTCCAATCCCATTCCCTCACTTCGTGTCTCTGTGTCACATCTGGATACTTCTCACCATCTTTCAAACATTTTCACTATAGTTATATTTGTATGGTGATTGGTAACCAGTGATTCTTTGATGTTACTATTGCAAAAGATTATGACTGGCTGAAAGCTCAGAAGACGGTTAGCATGTTTTAACCATAATGTATTTTTCATTTTTTTAGAAATAGTGCTATTGTACCCGTCATACACTACAGTATAGTGTAAGCATACTTTTAATCTCATGCAAAAAAAAATGTGTGTGACTCACGTTAGTGCAATATTTGCTTTACTGTAGTAGTCTGGAACCTAATGCATAATATCTCTGCGGTCTACCTATATGTTCCCATGTGTATATACACGTATATATATGCAAATGTGTATCACATGTACACAGCCTTACGTAAGTGACTTCAGCAGCACTGTATACATACGCATATATACACGTGGAAATCTCAGGTACACAGCCTTACATAAGTGACTTCTGCAGCACGTGTAGGAGCTGATCTCTCCCCACCTCGTGAATCTCTTTCTACCCTTGTTTCTAGGGATCTTCCCCTCCAGGCCCTCCTCCTACTTCACAGCTCAGGTCTGGTCCGTCTCTGTCTCCCTGGCTGGGTTCTCCTTGTGTGAGTGGCCCCTGCATGAGGGAGGGTCCCCAGCTTGGTCTGGGAGCCTGTCTCCTCCCTCTGTGACTTCCTCCAGCCATGCATCACGATTAGAAGACGACTCCTCTCAGTGTCTGCCTCCAGCCTGAGACTGGACCACCGCCTGTCCTCCTGACAGATCAGCCTGCACACAATCGGCTGAGCAGATCAGTCCAGAGCAGGGGCCTTGGCTTTGTGCCTCCACGCCTGCTCCTCTCCCTGTCTGACCACCATTCCCCACCACATGGAGATCCCTCCTTGATTTCTCTCTCTTCTTTCACAGTCAGAACCATCAACAAATCCCAGGTGTCTACAACCCAGAATCCACTCACCTCTCATCCCCACTCCCACCATGGTCAGGCCACACTCAGGCATCACCTGAGCTATGGCAGTGTCTCTGAAACACCTCTTCCCACTTTAAACCATCCCTATACACAATGCTTGGCACAGTAGATAGACTGAGGGTGATAAACCCTCCCTGCCACCATCAAAACGGAACCACTGGCCCCATGTGGCCCACCCAGAACGTCTCTCCATCCAGCTTCCCACCCTGGCTCCAGAAGTGTGGGCTCCCAGGGGGATTCCTGGCCTGTTCGTTGCTGCAGCCCCAGCACAAGAAAGATTCTTAATATGTGTACTTTAATTTTATTCATTTTTTGGCCACACCACACTGCATGTGGGCCCTTACTTAACCAATCAGGAATAGAACTCATGCCCCCTGCATTGGGAGTACAGAGTCTTAACCACAGGACTGCCATGGGGAGTCTCAATATATGTATTGATACTTAAACTAATTAAACAAATTAATTTCTATTTTACTTAAAACCTTACTGTCTTGGACATCTTTCCATATTGTATGTAGCATCTGTCTTGTAACTTTAGAGTTACTGGAGGATATTCCATACNTCAGGAATAGAACTCATGCCCCCTGCATTGGGAGTACAGAGTCTTAACCACAGGACTGCCATGGGGAGTCTCAATATATGTATTGATACTTAAACTAATTAAACAAATTAATTTCTATTTTACTTAAAACCTTACTGTCTTGGACATCTTTCCATATTGTATGTAGCATCTGTCTTGTAACTTTAGAGTTACTGGAGGATATTCCATACTGTGGGTTGGCTCTGATTATTTAACTTACTCNGTGACCTCATCCTCAGACCTCAGAGAACACATACACAGATGAGCAGGTGGGAAGAAGTCAGACCCATCTCATGCCGGTACAGCATCAAGGCAAGGCACGCGCCTTTGTGATGCCTGGACCACGCTCGGCTACAAGGAGGTGCATTTCAAAGTCTGTGCAGCAATCAGGGTGCAACTGCTAATGTGTCTCGAGATCTCATTCTTCACACACACGTATCAACTTAAACCAAAGAAAAGCTGCCTCTCCCACAGCCTGGCCAACTTGCCGACTTGGGAATGAGGTTCGTGGGAAGTCTGATTCCCTTGCCTATGCAGCTGCTCACTCCTGGCCAAGTCCTAAGCTTCTGCTTGGGGTGATGCTGATAGTTTGGTTCAGTTCCCAGCTGGACACGGTTTCTGCTGGCCCCGTGGTCCAGAAGGCCCTGATCCACAACTGCAGAGTGGTGTCATCACTTACATGTACATTTCACATTACATTTCATCGTTTACATACGAGAACTCACCAAGGTCGGCTACTGTTGGGTGGCAGACCAGGCAAGAAGCCCCAGAATGTCTGATGCTCAGCCGGGTCCATCTGGAGTCACCTCTGTTCCAGGGCAAGTGGATTCGAGTAGCTGCTTCAGTAGGCTGAGTGAAGAGGCATTGGAATCATCTTCTGAAACAGCCTCTGGCATCAACAAGACTGTGACCCGATTTGGGGCTTGCAGTCGGGGTCTGAACCAGGCGCTCTGCACCCTCTGGGCTCAGCAGCGTCAGCCTCTAGGTGGGACAAGAGGGAGAGGGTCCCCAGGAGTCTGCCTCGGGCAGTCACCCCAATGTGGGGCCTCCGTGGAGAGGATCCCATCCAAAAGGGCTTCTTACGCTGGAATACTTATCATCCTCATTCCTTGGAAATGTTACAAAAATGAAAACAGAACTGGAGTTAAGTTGCATTCGTTCTTGTTGGAACACGCCAGTTCTTTGGATTTGCCAGACTTAGTTTCTAGGTAAAAGGATTGCTGGTTTGGAACTTGCAATTATTCCCTGAAACCAAAAGATGACGCAATTGGAGATTTGCCCGGTAAAATCTTCTTTTATCCGGTAATTTTTTTTTTAAACTAATGCTAGTCGTCTCTAAATTGGAAATTGGGGATGAGGGTGCCAGAGGCATAGACCTTAGCTACTGACAAAGCCAGGGATTGGAACTCTCTGGGAGTCTGATTTCCAGGCCGTCCAAACACAGCAGGGACATGGCCCCACCCCCTGCTCCCCTACTCTGTGTCTCAGAAGATGTCTGAGTGGGTGGATGATGACAGGAGTGTCCCCCTCCTGGAGAGAAAAATCCGAACACCACATAGTTATGGGTACAGCTCCGGAATACATAGAGTTTACGTCCTCTCTCCTTTGATCCAGAACACCAATCTGAAAAGGGAATTACTTCTCTACGATGTCTTTTTACATGTCCAATGCCCAGCTCAGGAGACGCTACCAGAATTGACTGATTTGAAACTGTAACTTGAATGAAGGAATCATTGAGATCTAAGCAATTTACATGTCTGAACACACTCGACTCTCAGCCCCTCTGCTGCCCCTCCGCCCCCCACACACTTTTTATCTCGAAGGGTCTTTACTTCATGTTATTTACTTCCTTCTGGCTTCCCTGGGTCTTCGTTGCTGTCCAGGCTCTCTCCAGCTGCAGCAGCGAGGCGCCTCTCCAGCTGCGCACGCGTGGGTTTCCATCACGGCGGCTTCTCTCATGGAGCATGAGCTCCAGGCACGTGCACTTCTGTAGTTGGGCTTAGCTGCCCCACGGCATGTGGGTTCCACCCAGATCAGGGATGGAACCCCTGTCTTCTGTATTGGCAGGTGGATTATTCACCATGGGGCCACCAGGGAAGCCCCCCAAGGGTCTTTAAAGCAGCTCCCACCTCTGGTTCTTCCCATGTGGTACGTGATCTGATCCACATGGTTTGGGCTCAGCAGTGATTCCTAACTTGTCACAAACTGCTCTGGGAGCCTCGGCAGGAGAGGCTGGGGAGGATTTGCAGTCGGGGTGCGGGCGATGCCCAGGGTACAGTTAAGAGACGTGGGTGACCGCCTCCCAGTGGAGGCCAGGAGCCTGGACGCAGGGTGGACGTTTCTCCAGCAGGTCTCTCGGTGCTGCCTGTTTCCACACTTTGGGATTCACGGCATCAACAAGCTCCTGCAGGGCCTCCATTCAGAGCTGCGAGCAGTGGGCGTGGACTCCCGCCCACCATGCCCTTGCCCTTCCAGGGAAAGTGAACCCCCAGAAGAAAAGGCACATAGACCCTCCCCACCCCAAGACCTCCATGGGTGCAGGGAGCACAATGTTTGTGAGGTCGTGACAGAATGTTGTAATTTCAGATCAGAAGGAAAAATAATATAACAATAATGAATATAAAATAATGAATCCAGTCCAGACTATGTTCATCTTTACACCAACATACACACTCATGAAACAGTTTTTAACACTATTTTATGGCAGAAGGAACCCACAAAAGCAAAAGTGCCTGGGGCCTAGTAAAGCCGTGTGTGGCCTCAAGATGTGGAACCTTCTAGCTACAGAAAACCCTGGGAGACAGGAGAGCGGAGCTTAGAAGTACATGCATCTCCTTCCTCCTTTCAATCCTTCAACCCTTTCTTTTCCTTCCTTTTCCCTCTCTCCCTCACTTCTTCCTTCTTTCCTTCCTTAAAGTGCTCAAGAAAAAAAATAAAAAGTGCTTGGTCCAGATGCTAAGGAAGACACAGCAAGGCCACAGCAAACACCGGAGGGGACCGTGGGCCCGGCGGGAGCACCATGGGCGCGGCGGGAGTGCCCCGGCCCCGGACCAGGCTGGGACTCTCAGCCGGCAGGCTCGCTCCTGCGACTGCACCTGCCCGGCCGCCCCTCTCGGCGACGCCATGCAGCAGGCATGCTGCTCCAACCCTGGGGACGAGATGGACCCCTGTGCCCGCCAGGCTCCCGGCTGCGGGGCAGGCAGAGAGGTGAACAGGCAGGGACAGCGCTGCCACTGCACTGCGGGAGGGCAAGCGGGGGTGGGGACGGAGGTGGGGCCAGCCTCCAGAGAGCAGCGCCAGGGGCCCCCGCTTGAGAGTGGGCTCTGGCGTATGCCAGACACTCACCCTGTGGCAAGAGGACAAATCCGGAGGCAGGAAAGCGATCAGGGAAGTGGCGGGAAAGGAAGATGTGGATCTGAGTCATCTGGAGGCCCAGAAGCGAGAGAAGCCAAGCAGATGTCAGAGGCGCTGGAGGTGTGAGCTCTCCCATGAGCCGCGGGGAGCGTGTGGCGCCTGCGACGACTGGGTGGGTGGGGCGGTGCGCAGCGGAGAGGCGGCCTGTGGGCCCTGAGCAGCTTCGGACCTTCGGGGCAGGGGTACCCGGCAGAGGGTCCAGGCCAGCGGTGAGCAGCTCCTGAAGGGCAGGCTCCAGTTTGACAGGCCTCCCTGTTCCTGCCTTTGCTGAGGGATCCCAGGTAGAAGCTCTGAGCTCTGGGAACCCCTAGCCTTTCAGGCACCTTGAGAGGGAGTTTGCACTGGAAGCCTTCCCAGCTCCTCCACAGGGAGCCTGTGATTCTGAGAACACTGGGGGACAGCAACAGGCTCTGCCTTTGGGACAATACCCACCCGGCTGCTGCCTGGCCCCGGCTCCCAGGCCTCAGCCCCACACACAATACCTGCTCTCAGCCATCTGTTTCCAGGCTACAAATCAATGAGCTTCCCTGGTGGCTCAGAGGTTAAAGCATCTGCCCGCAATGCAGGAGACCTGGGTTCGATCCCTGGGTCGGGAAAATTCCCTGGCGAAGGAAATGGCAACCCACTCCAATATTCTTGCCTAGAGGACGGAGGAGGAGCCTGGTGGACTACAGTCCACGGGGTCGCAAAGAGTCGGACACAGCTGAGTGACTTCACTTTCACCTACAGAGTGAGCGGAGTGGAGGGTGGGGAGGAGGCAGNAAATTCCCTGGCGAAGGAAATGGCAACCCACTCCAATATTCTTGCCTAGAGGACGGAGGAGGAGCCTGGTGGACTACAGTCCACGGGGTCGCAAAGAGTCGGACACAGCTGAGTGACTTCACTTTCACCTACAGAGTGAGCGGAGTGGAGGGTGGGGAGGAGGCAGGAAGGTGGAGCCACATCAAGCCGTGCAGAAAGGGGAGTGGGAGGGGCATCGAGGTGGCCTTGGCCAAGTTACCTTTCTGAGCTTCTGTCTTCAACCACCAGAGGAAAGGTTGTTCTACTGATTTCTTCATTACAAATCCGGACTCGAGGATCAGGAAAGCGGTGCCTTGGTAGTGCCATGGCGCTCCCCGGCTCTCACGCCTGTTTGTTTCTTCTCATGGGCTCCTGGGCACAGTGTGACCCTGGCTTCCCGCTGCTGGGTAAACGTCTCCCTAGAGCACCTCGTACTTTCCTGAGCAGCTGGCCCCAAGCGGGAGGCATCAGCCGTGCTCCCACCGTAGTGCCTGGCCCTGGAGAGCCCTGTGGTCCCTGAGGGGCAGGTGGCCTGGGGAGCCTGGTGCCTCTGGATGCTTGGGGAGGGGGTGGAATCCACCCCCCCCTCAACTGCCACCTCTCCTTGCCCATCAAGTGTTTCTGTCTGCCAGGAGCCTCTGAGGAGCTGTCCGGAGCTCATGGGCCGGGGTTACTTTCTAAGGGGGATCCTGGGCCTTGGCCCTCCTCTGGGTGCAGGAGAGCTGCAGTCGAGGGTGAGCACCTGCCTCCCTCCACAGGCTGAGGTAGCAAGGTTCAGAGTCCACAGGGGCTGGGGTCAGGAGAGAGAAGTTCCCCCACGCCAGAGGTCACCACGGTAAAGGGGGTCCACAGAGCAGCCCGAGCCGGAAGCATTGCCCACATGCAGACAGATGTGCTTCGAATGCTGCCGCGGGCCTGGCACACCCAGCTGCACTCTGCTCCACCGGCACGTGGCGGGAAAGAAGGGCCTCTGGACTCCTGGGGAGGTTTTACCGTGGCCTCAGTTCCAAGTTCAGCCATGAGGACTTGTAAAAGGGGATGCGTAGAGGAGTTTTGGTGTCGGCTCGAGAAGGTCTTGGAGGTCTTCATAGAACCATTCATCTCCAGCTTCTGCGGCACTAATAGTTGGGGCACAGACTCCGGGAGATACTGAAGGACAGGGGAGCCTGGCGTCCCGCAGTCCAGGACACAAAGAGCCAGACACGACTTCCTAACTGAACAACAGAAGAGTTAGGGATCACACACAGCAGAGGGGCTGCGCCCAGACTCACACAGCAACTCATCCATCGTGCTCCCGGACCCACAGGGGACAGGCGTGAGAGACTGGCCCACAGAGCAGAGCAGGGAGAACTGAGAACAGGAATGGGAGGGGAGGGTTCCGAGCAAAGGGAACCAAGCAAAGGAAAGGTTTAAAGGGTGAAATTCATCAGGAGAATCAGTTGGCCGTTTGTTTGCGCCCACAAGTCATTTATGCTCCAGATGCATCTGCACCTAAGGCTCCATGGGCTGCTTCACCCCTGATATGTGACTCCTTTCCTTGAAAAAGTGGGGTTCACTTGCAGGGCCAGAGGGAGCTGTGAGAAACGTGATCAGGGCAGCACCTGAGTGCAAGACGTTGTAATCAGGTTGTTTCTGGGTCACTAACAGTAAATCCTGAAAGATGATGCTGTGAAAGTGCTGCACTCAATCTGCCAGCAAACTTGGAAAACTCAGCTGTGGCCACAGGACTGGAAAAGGTCAGTTTTCATTCCAATCCCANGGAATAGGGGCAGGAGGAAAAGGGGACAACAGAGGATGAGATGGCTGGATGGCATCACCGACTCGATGGACGTGAGTCTGAGTGAACTTCAGGAGATGGTGATGGACAGGGAGGCCTGGCGTGCTGCGACTCATGGGGTCGCAAAGAGTCGTACACGACTGAGCGACTGGACTGAACTGAACTGAACTGAACAGCTAAGAGGAATCTGAGTGAAACACACCCCACCACGGGTATCCAGAGCACCTGAGAGAGGATGCCTGAACACCCCTCCTGCGACTCCGCGCCCTTCCCGCCCCCTCCCTGTGTCCCAAGCTCCCACAGAGCCCCGCCCCCCCCTTCAACCCCGGAGAGGAGCAAACGCGGCACCGCGGAGGCCGGTGCGGTTCCCTGGGGGCATTGCGCCCTCTCGCGGCCGCTTCGCGCGTGACCGCTGCGCCCGGTTCTGAGCGGGAGAGTTCACGAGGTGGGCGATAGGAATCTCCCAGCAGCCAGTGTGCATCTGGCACTGGCCTGAGGTTCCCCATTCCCCTCCTCCCACTGACCCCTGAACCTGCTGCCGGCAAACTCTGCCTCCCCAGCAGGCTTTGCCTCCGGATTTGTTTGTTTGTTTTTTAAATTTCTTTCTGTTTACTGAACTTGACTTTATTTCTAAAGAACTATTCAAAAAGTGGAAAACTACAAAATTGTTGTTGTTCCATCGACAGTCGCATCCAACTCTTTGCGATCCCATGGACTGCAGCACGCCAGGCTTCCCTGTCCTTCACCAACTCCCAGAGTCTACCCAAACTCATGTCCACTGACTTGATGATGCCATCAAACCATTTNGAACTTGACTTTATTTCTAAAGAACTATTCAAAAAGTGGAAAACTACAAAATTGTTGTTGTTCCATCGACAGTCGCATCCAACTCTTTGCGATCCCATGGACTGCACCACGCCAGGCTTCCCTGTCCTTCACCAACTCCCAGAGTCTACCCAAACTCATGTCCACTGACTTGATGATGCCATCAAACCATTTCAACTTCTGTCATCCCCTACTCTTCTTGCCCTCAATCTTTCCCAGCATCAGGGTCTTTTCCAATGAGTCAGCTCTTCTCATCAGGTGGCCAAAGTACTGGAGCTTCAGCTTCAGCATCAGCCCTTCCAATGAATGTTCAGGATTAATTTTCTTTAGGATTGACTGGTTGGATCTCCATGCAGTCCAAGGAACTCTCAAGAGTCTTCTCCAGCACCACAGTTCAAAAGCATCAATCCTTCCACACTCAGACTTCTTTATCCTCCAACTCTCACTCACATCCATTCAATACTACTGGAAAAACACATGGCTTTGACTGTACGGAACTTTGTAGCCAACAAAGGTCCGTATAGTCTACAAAACTACAAAATTGAAAAGTTAAAATTACCCCACAGCCTACCACTAAACACAAACTTTTTTGCAAATGTTATTCCAGAGGCTCCCCAAACCTATATGCAGACAGATAGATTTCTAGAATAATGACATAAAGTGGGATTTTAGTACACTTTCTTTTTCTTCAATGAAAATTTTCATGTAAAAGGAGTTTATTAATGGTGGGGAACCTGTAGACAGAATTTCCCACTGGTGCAATTCTGTCCCTTGACGGTGGACACTGGGTACACTCACCTGCCCTGTAAACAGGCCAGTGCTGAGTCAGACCCAGGCTCCCCGAGCCCTTTACACTCTCCATAGCACCACGTGCTCAGTTACTGAGGAGGCTCATCCCATCACCACCCCTGCCCTGGGGAAACAGAAGCCACTCCAAGACCCACGTGACTAGCTCAGGTGTAAATGTCTATCAGACAGCAGGGTCTGGGCACCAAGGGTTATTTCTTAAAGGATGCTGGGTCACGGGTAAGATGTCCAGGTGCTAAAGCTGACACGGAACAAAAACCCTGGATGGAAGATTTCAAAGGCAGCTGGTGACCTCAGAACTCCACTCTTTCAAGCAAAGCAAGAGGAAATTTCTGTCCAGAAGAGCATCTCCCTGGCCTTGCTGAAAGAAGAGTTTGTTTGGGACCCTCTCCTCTCCCTGTGAAGCAGGAAGTAGGAAGGAGTAAAACATCTTCCAGAAGATGACGGGACCTGAGCTTGGCTGCCCCCACCCCCCTTGCTGATGTTTCTAGAACTCAACCTTGAGTAGTGAATCATGCCACTGCCAACTGAAAACCCATCGGTGGATTGCAGATATTATCACAAAGGAGGGTACTTTTTAAAACTGGAAGTTTGAAAGTGATCACAGGAATGATTTAGCTTCTGCAGTAACACCTGAGGTTAAAGGGCAAGAGTAAACATGTACCGCTTGAGAGCCTGGGGCTCAGAGCCAGCCTGAGGGTGCTGGCTGCCGGCTCCAACGGCCCAAAGGCAGGGAGACAAGTCAGCCTGATGCCGTGTACCCTGGGGCCCTCACATCCACCACCTGCCACAGCCCTGCCTGGTCAGCAGGGCACCAAAGGACCAGTGTAAAATTACATCAACTGGGGAGCAGACAGGAGACAGAAACCACACCGGCAATTTGAACAGGGAAAATACAACACACAGGCATACTAACCAGTAACTGGGGCTTCACTACAGAGAAGGGCTAAGAGCTTTAAAGAATGCCTGAGGGCTGAGGGGGCAGTCCAGGAAGGGAGCAGATTTGGCTGGAGCTTGGGCCTCATGGACTTCCCTGGTGGCTCAGACAGTAAAGCGTCTGTCTACAATGCAGGAGACCCAGGTTCAATCCCTGGGTCAGGAAGATCCCCTGGAGAAGGAAATGGCAATCCACTCCAGTACTATTGCCTGGAAAATCCCGTGGACTAGAGGAGCCTGGTAGGCTATAGTCTATGGGGTCACAGAGAGTTGGACACAACTGAGCGACTTCACTTGGGCCTCATGGAACGGTTGTTCACAGGGTTTTCTGGGACCCCTCTGGTCCACAGCCAGGGCCCAGCCAGGGAGCAGGGGTCCTCCCCCCAGGGTGACATGAAGTTTGTCAGAGGGTGCGAGCCCCTGGGTGTCACCCATACCACCAGCAGCCACACCATAGAAGCCAGAAGGGGAGAGCGCTCAGAGCCAGGAAGAGGAGCCCCTTCGTTCTGCAATGTCTGTCCAGAACCTTCTAGTGACAAAGGCAGCAAAAGAAAAGTGTTTAGAGGGTCCAGCTCCAGTGTCACAAAGCAAGGCAGAGAAGCCTGGGCCTGTGGCAGAGAAAAGAATGCACGGGAATCTGGCGCACGTGCTCACAGAATGTGGTAGTGACACACAAAGGAATAGCATCCAGGGAAAAATAAGTGAATTCCAGCCACTGGCAGCCACTCGGCGGAGTCTTGGAAACACAAGTTGAGTGGGAAATGAAATCACAAAGGACAACATATAAAGCTTACAATCAAGCAAAAAGACATGGTATATCACTTACCTGTACATATATATATGGTGAAGCTATTAAATACTTATAGAGGAGCAAAATAATGGAAAACAATGTCCAGGAGCATGGTGGCCTCTGGAGGGGAGATGGGGTAGGGTGGGGGAGGGCACAGGGTGGTTTCAGATGCGTTGGTGATGGTCTAGTTTTGGTGTTCAAGAGCATTTGCTTGATCATCACACCTCAAAATTCATGCATACAAATATAACATCTGTCACATAGGACCTGCCTCTGTGTCAAATCTGACTTAATAACGTAAAAGGAATCAAAGTGTATAAATGAGCTGGGGTGCTCCTGCGTAAAAGGCCTGCGCCTCTGAACTGCCAGAGCTCCCTATGAGTCAGCACTGGCCAGGTGCCTGGCAGAACCACGGTAAACTGTGCAGAAACACGAGCCGAGTGTCAGGATGAAGGAAACTGTGACTCTCCATCCCTCTGTGGGGACCTCAGCCCCAGGATTCTGGTCCAGCCCAGTACAGACTCCCAGGCCGCAGCCTGAGCATGTGGACCACATGGCTCAGCCTTACCCCCTGGGCCCTGCTTCCTAGGAGGGGACCATCAACATACTGACGGATGGTATCAAAACCCATGAACTGTGGGACTTCCCTGGCTGTCCAGTGGTTAAGACTTCACCTTCCAGTGCAGGGGGTGAGAGTTCAATCCCTGGTTGAGGAGCTGTGATCCCATGTGCCTCATGGCCAAAACATCAAAACATAAAGCAGAATCAGTATTGTAACAAAGTCAACAAAGACTTTAAAAATGGTCCATATTAAAAAAAAATCTTAAAAAAAATATATGAACTGCAACAGATGTCCAGAGGGTAAAGAAACTAGAAGCCAACCTCTGCCAGAGTTTCCGGGCTGATTTAAAAGCTCATGCTCAACAGCAACAGCAACAGCTGGACCGGCCAGCAGGCTGCCCTTCTGCCCTGTGTTCCCCGGGAGAGAGTGTTTTCAGTTACTGGAGTCCTTACCTGTCCGTATCCTGCAGGGCTCGTTCTAGAAGCCCCCTCCCTGGGGAGCCGCTCCTGTCTTCTCGGGGGTCTGCCTCGTGTGTCTGCACCTACTGTGGTCTCTCCCCGCCGTGTCTGGCAGCTTGGCCAGGGCAGGTGGGTTCCTGTTGTCAGCACAGGCCCTGCATGCAGCAGACACTCAGCCCACACCTGTGGGAAAAGTGGACACAGGTACGAAAATGAATGCAATAAGAGCATAATCTTTATCACTGAGCCCATATACTGGTCAACTCATCATGACACCAGTGGTGACTCATCCCCACTATGGGTCCAGCAAAGCCAGGGGAACTTTCAGAAAAGACCCTCAAGGTGCCAGCTGTATGCCAGGGACAGTGAGAGGGCAGGGGACACGCTGGTGAATCTCAGCATCTGTCCTCGTGGGTTTTGGGGCCACAGTCAATGACGAATGTCCCCCAGGGCATCAGTGTTGGTGTTAACTCCACTGCAGGGAGAGGGGGCAAGGACTGAGTCAAGGTCATGGACTCAGCATAGAGAAGGAGGCCTCTGAGGGAACAAGACACTTTATGATACAAACTACCTCTTATAACATCATCCTGTCTATTACTCCCTTTAAAGCAAACTGGTATTCCAAGTTTGATGGTACCATCCCAATTTTATTCCTGGCTTTGGTCAATATTCCTAGAAAGTCAACACCTAAAGCCGCCCTGGCTTTCCTACGTCCTACCTTTCAGAAAAGGATGCTGAAGACAGAGGTCAGACAGAGAACCCAGCCCAGCTTTTAAGCCGTCTATTTTCCATGCTCTCTTTGGCTTCTACGTCTCCAATCAAGTTTTAAAGAAATCTTAGCACTTCCCTGGTGGTCCAGTGGCTAAGAGTCCACTTGCTAATACAGAGGACACAGGTTTGACCCCTGGTCCGGGAGGATTCCACATGCCTCTGAACAACCAAGCCCATGCACCACAACTACAGAAGCCGTGAGTCCCAGAGCCCATGCTCCACAGTAAGAGAAACTGCTGCGATGAGAAGCCTGTGCAACCAGAAAGTAGCCTGCACGCACCACAACTATAGAAAGCCTGCACACAGCAACAAAGACCCAGCACACCCAAAACAATAAGGCTTTAAAAATCATTAAAAATAATAAAAAATAAATAAATCATAATCAGATAACCATTTGGAAAGAAAAAATAGAGGAGGGTTTCTTATACTAAAATTATATCAAACAAAACAAAATGAAAACATTAAACTACCACAAACAAACATAAGTGGTGATTTTCACCTGGGCCTAGGGCAGTTACATGGAAATCATAACAATGAAAGGATTAACACTATAACACTTTTATATGGCAAAAATGCACTAAAACAAAACAAGAATAAAAGGCTCAAAACAAAGAGAAACTGAGAAAAAATAAGAAACATACAACAAACTGCTAGAATCTTTTTTTTTTTTTTTTTTAGCTACAAGGCATATAGAGGTCTTCATTCCCAGATCAGGGTTCAAACCTGTGCCCCCTGCTGTGGAAGAGTCTTGACCACTGGATAGCCATGGAAGTCCCTAGTACACTTAATATGCAAAGAGCAGTCACAAGTCAATAAAAAAGAACTACCTCAATAAAAATGGGTAAAGAATTGGTCATTTTTCAAAGACATACATATGGTTAATATGAAATTGTTTTCTTGATTGGTAGGATTTATAATATTAATACCTAATGCTGACAAACGTATTTGTGGGAGTGTAAACTGGTACATTTCCAGAGGGAAATCTGATGATAAAGATATCAAAATAGTAAATGTGTGTATCTTTTATTCAACAATCTCATTCCTAAGTAAGTGTAGTCGTTCAGTCATGTCTGACTCTTTGTGACCCCACGGACTGTAGGCCACCAGGCTCCTCTGTCCATGGGGTTATCCAGGCAAGAATACTGGAGTGGGTTGCCATTTCCTTCTCCAGGCGATCTTCCCAACCCAGGGATCGAATCTGGGTCTTTCGCATCACAGGCAGATGCTTTGCCCTCTGAGCCACCAGGGAAGCCCAGTCTCATTCCTAGGAAAATGTAAGAAAATTGACCAAATGCATAAAGGAACAAAAGCAACACGTTCATCAAAGCACAGTACACATTTTAAAGCTTGAAATCATTTGTCCTTCAACAACGGAAAAGAATAATCTTTAGCTACGAGCCAAAGTGTTATTTGGCTCATTGTGACATTGCTGCTGCTGCTGCTGGTTAGTCACTGAGTCGTGTTCAACTCTTTGCAACCCTGTGGACTGGAATGCCAAGCTTCCCTATCCTTCACTATCTCCCAGAGTTTGCTCAAACTCATGCTTGTTGAGTCAGTGATGCTATCTAACCATCTCATCCTCTGTCATCCCCTTCTCCTCCTGTCCTCAGTCTTTCTCAGCATCAGGGAGAGTCTTTTCCATTGAGTTGGCTCTTCCCATCAGGTGGCCAAAGTATTAGAGCTTTAGCTTCAGCATCAGTCCTTCCAATTAATATCCAGGGTTGATTTCCTTTAGGATTAACTGGTTGGATCTCCTTGCAGTCTAAGGGACCCTCAAGCACCACAGTTCAACAGCATCAGTTCTTCAGCACTCAGCCTTCTTTATGGTCCAACTCTCACATCTGTATGACTACTGGAAAAATCATAGCTTTGACTATACAGACTTCTGTTGGCAAAGTGATGTCTCTGCATTTTAATAGGCTGTCTAAGTTTGCCATAGCTTTTCTTCCAAGGAACAAGCGTCTTTGAATTTCATGGCTGTAGTTATGGAGTCGTGAAGAGTCAAAGAGACTAAGTGACTTCACTTTCACTTTTCACTCTCATGCATTGGAGAAGGGAATGGCAACCCACTCCAGTGTTCTTGCCTGGAGAATCCCAGGGAGCCTGGTGGGCTGCTGTCTATGGGGTCACACAGAGTCGGACATGACTGAAGTGACTTAGCAGTCATGGTCAGCAGTGATTTTGGAGCCCCCAAAAGAAAATCTGTCACTGCTTCTATTTTTTTCCCCCATCTATTTTCCATGAAGTGATGGGACCCAATGCTTGATGCGTGATCTTAGTTTTTTGAAGGTTGAGTTTTAAGCCAGCTTTTCCACTCTCTTCTTTCACTCTCAAGAGGCTCTTTAGTTCCTCTTCACTTTCTGCCATTAGAGTGGTATGCTTATCTGAGGTTATTGGTATTTCTCCTGGCAATCTTGATTCTAATTCGTGATTCATCCATCCTAGACTTTTTGCATGAAATTCTTGATATATAAGTTAAATAAACAGGGTGACAACAGCCTTGACATACTCCTTTCCCAATTTTTAACCACTCAGTTGTTCCGTGCCCAGTTCTGTTGCTTCTTTTCCTGCGTATAGCTTTCTGAGGAGACAGGTAAGGTGGTCTGTCATTCTCATCTCAAAATATTTTTCACGGTTTGTTGTGATCCACACACTCAAAGGTTTTGGCATAGTCAAGAAAACACACACAGTTAAAACACATACACTCACACAATTAAGCCTTGCCTTTCAAACATGTCCAATGTAGTTACCACACTTGAGCACTGAGGGACGAGATACAGAAATAGGTAGAAACAATAGATTATAGCCCTTGCTCAGTCGTTCAGTCATGTCTGATTCTTTGTGACCCCATGGACTGTAGCCCGTCAGCCTCCTCTGTCTGTTGGATTTCCCAGGCAAGAATACTGAAGTAGGTTGCCATTTCCTCTTCCAGGGGATCTTCCCAACCCAGGGAATCTAATCCGAGTCTCCTGTATTGCCAGGTGTATTCTTTACCATTAGATACATAGAATACAGATGTATAGAAACATGGCCTTGTGAGAACAGAAAACATACCTTCTGAGTTTCAAGGTGAACTGAACTGCATTGTTCTCACTTCCCTTTGGAGTGACACAGCTCTTTCAAATACCCCCAGTAAGGCTAATGGACACTGAGAACAATCCACAATAATATACACTATAATGATTCAAGGCATAAAAGCAGCATTCAGCTGAGGCTTTGGGTTTTCCATGTCACAGGCTCTGGCAGAGCTTCTCTGCCTAGAATACTCTTCCCAAGGCTCACATTTACAGTAAATGTAATTACACTTTAATGGCATTCATCTCATTCTGTCACTTTTTCCATAGCTCCTATTTTTAACCAGCACAATGGGAACATTTGTCCTCTGATTCACGGATGAGTTTTCAGGCCAGGAGTCTGGCTTTTAAAATGACAGTCCCTTTCATCGTAGTGCTGATTTTTTAAATGAAGTAACAGCCTGTAATTAAAACAGTGGAGTGCAGGCAACCTCATAAGATGAGAAGAGCCATTCGGGACTGACTTCAGGCAGTGGGGTCCATCGGCTGCTGTGCTGGAAGGAGTAAGCGGGAACAAGGGTCTGACCTGGCATTGAGCCTCAGGAGCTACTCCAAGGTCCTGCACTCAGTCCCTTGGGAAAGAGGCACTGATTCTGAGGTCCCTCTTGGTCAGACCCACCCAGCTGGATGGACCAACGTCAACCAGGGGCTTTGTTCATCTGGAAGAAGCTAGGGCACCAGTCCTGCCTGCCAGAGCAATGCACATGGTGCTTCCCCAGAAGGCGGGGCTGGCGAGGCTCTCCCGTTGGATTAAATTCCATGGGCACTAGGAGTCCATGTCACTTGAACTTGGTCTGCTGGAGACAGCTTCATCTTGTAGAACATGGTGAGAGTGACTCTCTGTGATGTCCGGGGCTTCCTTCTGGCTCTCTTCACACGCCCTGGGAATACAGCTTCTCCTGGAATACAGCTTCCCTTGGAATACAGCTTCCAGGATAGGTAAGGCCAGGGAGTGACTCAGGCACAAGTAGGCACCAGCTGACGGGCCCAGAGGGCCCAGCCTCCAAACCAGTCCAATCAGACCCCACACAGGTGAGTGAAGGAGCCTTGGAGTGATAATCTGGGCCACCTGAGTTACTCCCAGCACAAATCTTCATCTCTGAGGGTCCTGATAATGTGCGGGAAAAAAAGGCCATGCCCACTGGGTCTTGATCACAGAAATCATGAGCATTAACACAAAGATGGCTGTTTATACACTAAGTCTGTGATGGGTTGTCGGGCAGTAATAGCAGCTAGAACTCCAGGTCTAATAAATGAATTCACATAATAAACACAGTACTTATCAGAGCAAAGCGTTCTTCTAAGCAAGATCCAGGCATTAATTTGTATCATACTTATCTTGAAAGTGGCCTCCGTTGACAGCTCACTGGTCTTTTTAATTCATTATTTACTTTTATTTTTGGCTCAGCTGGGCCTCCATTGCTGCGTGGGCTTTCCTCCAGTTGCAGTGTGTGGGGTTTTCATTGCGGGGGCTTCTCTTGTTGCCGAGCACAGGCTCTAGGACTTCAGTAATCGTGGCTCATGGACTCAGCAGTTGCAGTCCCCAGGCTCTAGAGCACAGACTCAGTAGCTGTGGTACAAGGAGTTAGTTGCTCTGCAGCACGTGGGATCTTCCCAGACCACGGATGGAGCCTGTGTCTCCTGCACTGGCAGGCAGGTCCTTTACCGCTGAGTCACCATGGAAGCCTTATAATTATAATATTGATCTTCATAACATCTCTGAGGTCCATATCGTTAGCATCTACATTTTATAGTTGAGGAAACTGAAGTTCAGAAAAATTAAGTAACTTGCCCAAAGTCCGAAAGAACCAAGCAGGAAAGGTCGCTTCCAGACTGGGGTGATCTAACTCTGGAACACTCTCCTCAACCACTTGGTAGGTCCTCTGGTTCTGCCCAAATCCCAGCAGCTTAAACTTTATGCATCCACTCCACTGGCCCCAGGATCCACTCAGCATCCTTTATTCCCTTCTGCCTGGTCTCACTGAGTTGAGATCAGGTTCTCCAGGGAAACCCACCTATTCTGCACACCTCGAGAAAAATCTAATAGAAAGACACCTTCTCCCTAGGAAAGGCCAAATTCATTATGCGCAGTTCAGACCAGCCTCACAACGTCCCCTGGTCCTGGCCTGATTCTTCTGCAGGCCCCAGGCAGGGGCTAATTGACTTTGCTGCAGCCACATGTGCAACTAGTGATTGCTTCTTGAGCTGAAAGCCCCTGCTTCGCAGTCATTTTATCTGTGAACACGTAGAAGTTCCCTGGGTTCCAGTGTGCTAACTCAGCGGGCCTGCCATCTTCAAAAGCGGACACTGTGTGGTAGTGGCCTTGGAAGGTCTTCAGGAACTCTTAGGTGTTGAATTTCTTTGCTTTTGCAAACATTTATACATAACTGCAAGCAAATCCTGGTCAATAAAGTATAGTGATTTGTGGATTTTTAGTGAAAACTTTCTTTCTTAAACTACTTCAGTTATTTAAAACTTTTTCCTAGAACCATGGAATCAAACACTGATAGAGGTGTCATTGCTGTTGTTGGTTAGCCACTAAGTCGTGTCCAACTCTTTGTGACCCCATGGCCTGCCAAGCTTCCCTTCCTTCACTGTCTCCCAGAGTTTGCTCAAATTCATGTCCATTTGCGTACGTAATGCCATCCAACCATCTCATTCTCTTCCTCCCTCTTCTCCTCCTGCCTTCAATTCCGCCTTTCCCAGAATGAAGGTCTTTTCCAGTGAGTCAGCTCTTTGCATTAGGTGGCCAAAGTATTGGAGCTTCAGCTTCGGCATCAGTCTTTCCAATGAATGTTCAGGGTTGATCTTCTTTAGGATTGACTGGTTTAGTCTCCTTGTTGTCCAAGGAACCCTCAAGTCTTCTCCAGCACCACAATTCAAAAGCATCACTTCATTAAATCATGTAGACATCCTGTACAGAAGTCTCCTTGACTCTACTGCTGCTGCTGCTGCTAAGTCGCTTTAGTCATGTCCGACTCTGTGCGACCCCATAGACGGCAGCCCACCAGGCTCCCCCGTCCCTGGGATTCTCCAGGCAAGAACACTGGAGTGGATCGCCATTTCCTTCTCCAATGCATGAAAGTGAAAGTGAAAAGTAAAAGGGAAGTCGCTCAGTCGTGTCCGACTCTTAGCGACCCCATGGACTGCAGCCTTCCAGGCTCCTCCATCCATGGGATTTTCCAGGCAAGAGTACTGGAGTGGGATGCCATTGCCTTCTCTGACCTTGACTCTAGGTACCAAAAAAAAATTAACAAAACCCTTCCTATGGTCCTTTCCAAGCAAATAAAAGCCCTGAACAAAAATGGCAAAGCTTCTGATCCACATACTGTTCAATTTACAAAAGAGAAGGGAAACTCATTAACTTACAAATAGTTGCCAACACAGGGCCTCCAAATAACATGAATTCTTCCCTTCCTCCCCCTTTCCTGGGCTTCCCTGGCAACTCAGTCAGTAAAGAATCTGCCTGCAGTGCAGGAGACCTGGGTTCAGTCCTTAGGTTGGGAAGATCCCCTGGAGAACTCTCCAGTATCCTTGCCTGGAAAATCTCATGGACAGAGAAGCTTGGCAGGCTGCAGTCCATGGGGTTGCAAAGAGTCAGGCACGACTGAGTGACTAACACAGTCCCCCTTTCCATCTTTCTTTCCCTCCCTCCCTTCCTTTATTCTTTCTCTAAAAGATGCACTTATTGGGCTTAGAGTAAGAACTATGGGAGGTCACAAACACATGTGGACGCTAGTAGAGTGTTGAAAGAATTCTATCTATTAGATATGTCATAACATGTTCCAAAGCCACTAGAAGAGCCGATCAAATATGACTCAGAATTCATTTTGAAGAGATGTGCCACACTCCCTCAACCACTGTTTACTGCCTGAAACATAAAGATGTACCCAGTAACTGAAAGCTCATTTTTCCAAGACCTCTCATTGCCAAGGACATGTCTGGCTGAGCATCAGTGGTAGGATCTGCCAAGGAAAAGTTACAGGAGATTAAACAAGAAGCCTCCGGGGAAGTTCTCAAGTTCAGGGGCCTTCCTTCTGCTTCATGACCAGCTGGCTGACGCCATTTCTCTCTGACTCATTCTAACCCAACGGAAAATGTAAAACGTGCCTTGGAGCCCAGTGATCTTCATCCTACTGTCTGTGAATGTGGTCACAGGCCTCAGTGAGCTGTACGTTATTCTGAAAGAATTCACAAGTAGGATCCCGGAGGACAGGAATAGACCAGATGCTGCACAGCCCAGCACAGGGCCTTCTTCCCATGACGATGCTGTGCCTGTAATTGAGAGGGTGCATCCATTAGGAGGGCTGATGAATAACCCGATATCACATAATCACATAAACAGAGTAGAGACTCTAAAAAGAGAAAAATCAAGGCAAAGAGCCTCCCAGCATTTAATCCATATGGAGAAGAGTTGTCCTGGAAAGTGATAAATGAAACAGTGTGAGAACATAAAAGTCTCACATGCTTTGGACTAAGAAATGTACTCACTAGGACAACAAGTAAGTACAGGACAGTCTAGAGAGAGATGGGTATTTTCCTAACACCCTACACAGAATGTAAAAAGGCAGAGGAGAAAACAGATTATACAGGAGGATTATGTAATGGTGGGAATAAAAAAGGGAAGAAAACTACATGAAGTTCCCCAAATAAGAATGTGAAGAGATGTGATGTAAGATTCTTCCCAAACTGTCCTGCCAAGCTTACTGTAAGAATTTCTGGGTCATATGAGGTCCAGTTTATAATCACAAGCACTACTGCTAAGTCGTGTCAGTCGTGTCCGACTCTGTGCGACCCTATAGACGGAAGCCCACCAGGCTCCCCCGTCCCTGGGATTCTCCAGGCAAGAATGCTGGAGTGGGTTGCCATTTCCTTCTCCAATGCATGAAAGTGAAAAGTCAAAGTGAAGTCGCTCAGTCATGTCTGACTCTTCGCGACCCCATGGACTACAGCCTACCAGGCTCCTCCATCCATGGGATTCTCTAGGCAAGAGTACTGGAGTACTTATCCATTGCCTGCTCCAATCACAAGCACTAGGACTAAGCAATTAATCTCAAATGAGCAAACCTACCCTTATGCAAAAGGCTTTGTGCTTTCAAAAATTAGGGTGCTGCTGCTGCCAGTGATGGCAATTACTGTTGTCACAACATCAACACCAGTAAAACACCAGCAAACTCTTCCAAATGCTTTACAAATCTTAGCTCATTTAATCCTCATAATAACTGCCCGGGTTGGATCCCTTTTACAGATGAGAAAACTGAGGCCAGGGAGGTTAAACAAGCTTTAATGGCACCATGAGAAGCCACTAGCTCTGCTGCAGGTGGTGAAAAAGATGAAGCTGTGTGCTCCAGGAAGGTTGGTCCCTGGGGTAATCTGGAGTCACACACACCAGCCTTCAGCCTGACATAAAGATTATCCCTTAACTCAAAGTCTCAGGGATGGATTTGTTCCAACCACTATAATCCAGACNTGAACTACCTTTGGTGCCTTGTAACTTAGAGTCCTTTCATGAATGCAGAATCACCAGGGCTCTGCTGGAAATGGGCATGCGTGTGGAAAGTACCAGCCTTGCAGGGCGGGTGGGAGGGTGCAGCTGCAGGTACTATCTTGCCTTACTTTTGGGAGTTCTGTTTGTAACAGAGAAGGTCACCTCAGAGGGCAGTGTGGAGAATAACTTAATCTGGGAAGATATGTGCTCAGTTCTTGGAGCCTGGGGTATGTTGATTGTTCATTGTTTTAAATTATTTTATTTCACCATCCAAGTATATACTGACAAGCTGCCAGGCTTTTAGGAGGTGTGGGATACTGCCCTCAAGGAGCAAAGTGTTTAGGAACATCACTCCAATATGCTAGTAAGATATAATTACAAACTATGATATGTTCCCCCCAAAAGAAATATGGGGTCCTTGAAAGAATGTGTAAAGTTAATGTCAGAGAAATCTTTTTGATGTAGTAATACATGAGTTGATAATTGAAAGGTAAGAGGTTAACCAGACTAAAAGTCTTGAGAGGGAAGAGATTGGGAAGAAACATCAAGCTTGTGCAAAGATTTTGAGCAAGATGGGGCCTGGCCCACTGAAGGAACAGGAAGGTCAAGTGCTGGCTCACAGAGGAATAAAGGGAGAGGTGGGTGGGAGAAAGAGGCCAGGGTCAGGGCAGAGGGCCTTTTGTGAATCAAGTGGTACTTTTCACTTATCCGCAAAACAAGGTAAATCAAAATGTGGTTTTAAGCAGAGAGGAGGCATGATCAAATTCTGGATTTTACAAGATGGTCTAAGGATGGTCACTTTGGGTAGAACGTTATGTATCTTTGCCAGGAATTGTGTCTTCTCTAAAACAGGATTGCTCAAGTAATTGAAGTCTCCAGAAATTCTCTGGTAGAGGTAAGGATGGAAGGAGGAGGGACTGATTTTAGAAAATCCAATGAAATTTGCTTCATACCAGTTAAACCATAGCCCACATTCCCCACTGAATCTTTCGGGAGTCTTCTTGGCCCTTTGTAATCATCCAGGTTGCACCTTACCACAGTGTCATTAACTTTTCTGTGAACTGGTTACAAATGTGAGGTTGCAGGAGAAACTCAGGACCTGGAGGCGGCTGTGATTGTCTTTTAGAATCATAGGAATCCTAGATGGGAGAAAAGGGAAAGAGGGGTTGTGAAACATACTCGCTGTCTTATAAATGGTACAAAGTAGAGTTGATACAGTATGATGGAGTTAAGAAAAATGGTGGAAAATGGTTTACTGGATTTCTCATTTGAGAAATAACACCCAAGCATCTTTTCTTCTGCTTTCATTTTTTCCCCTTCCTTTTTGACTATTCTCATTTTCTTTTATTTTTCATTTTTGCCATTTGGACCCTCCTAAGTATTCATATATCCAGAATGAAGTTTACCACTCAGGGAGGTTCATGCATATTTTGTCAATGGCTGGATCTTGCTAGACTACATTGTGTTCCAGTGTAGTCTTAGTCCTTCAACTAAGATTTTAGAGGCTTGTGGTACTGTTTCTTTAGGAAATAGGCTCTGAGTCAGTTTTGCATTTTCCTTTGGCCACAGAGAGAAGAGGCTGCTAGAATAATTAGAAATATTGCATAGGACATAAGACTTAGTTATTATAACACTTGGTTAGTCATTTTCCATGTAGTACTCTTTCATATATTTGATTCTGGAATCGTTTATCTGAACATGTACATGTTTAGATGAATGAAACTTTTGATGTCAACAATTATGGATAGCATAAAACAAAAAAGGGGCTTTATCATGAGTAGCTCTGTGAATGATTATCAGATAATTTGGGGAAAAAAAAGGATTAATGATGTTTAGAGGTTCTTTCACAAGTGACTTTGCATCCATTAAACCATTTTTCATTATTTTTCTTGACTCCATTCTGCTATAGCAACTGGATTTTATAATCTAATGCATGTGTATTGAGAAAGTTAATATTTAATAATGTAGAGGTAACATGTTCACATCAAGAAAGTAGTGAGTGTTCAGGGTTCTCGGGTGTTCCGAATAGATAGGCATCTGTTTTCTGCTACTTGTGATAACATAAGACAAAATGAAATTCTTATGTAGAAAGGTTCACAAATGGGCAATTAATATTAACTTAAAAGACTGAAACTTGAAGCCTTTTATAAAATTATACTGTCTTCTGCAGTTCCCATACATGGATATCTGTACACACAGATGCTAAATATCAGTAGCCAAGATACATGGTTTTTCTTCAGGTTTTTAGTTGTCCTGGTTAGACATTCAGAGCATGTGGGCAATAGCCCAGAAGACATTTAGTAGCCTAACAGAAGAACCATTCAAATGTATCCCACTTTGGTCACCATAGTGGGTATGGTTGAATTTCTAAGAAAAGAATCCTGCCTGCTTCCTTTGGGTCTTTAGGAGAGTATAAGACTCTAATGTAGTAGCCAGTTCTTAGCCTGCCAGGGTCCCAGTTTTACACATAACAGAGATCTTCAGGGAATCACTTGCGCTGCCCAGAATGTAGTGTCCTCCCCTAAGACAGCAATGAGCCTGAATTCTTTGGTGCATTCAGGGCAAGCATCCTCAACACTAACTTTAGAAAGAGCTAGCAAGAGGGCTGAGTGATAGGCTAACAGGAAAATGCCTCTGGAAAAATAAGAAAGGTAACCAGAATTCACTTCCCAGACACCTGAAATTAATGTAGTTTAGGACAGAGACTCTTTAGAATGTCATTCCTGGAGTACTTCTCTGTACTACTCTTTGAAACTGGTCACCTGTTCTCTGTGGTGTCATCTGTTCTGCGTGGGGACAACAGTGGAAATAATGTCTCATCCCAGTGACCAGGGCCAACAGCTACTCGAGGCATGCTAACTAGAAATGAAATCTGTAATTCCTGACTTATATAGGAAATATTAGACTGATTTTATCCTCCTGGCATGCAAATGTGTGAGGAGATAGGGGTGGAGGAGGGGCATCCTTATTCCAAAGGTCCATTGTGACCTTTGGCTGGTGGCTCAGTTCTCAGTCTGTGCTTCTGGTCTCCTTCTTCCGTGTTGCACTATGACCCCAGCAGCTGTCTCTGGCCCTTTCTACATGCTGCTTAGATAACCGTAGCTTTTTAAAATCTTCTGTGGGATACCAGATTTCTTAAAAAAAATAAAAAAAAATATATATATATATATATATTTTAAAAGCTCTTTGGTGCCAGTTGAAAGCCTAAAAAGTTTAAAATATGTGCTATCTAAAAGACCTTATGGGGGAAATTTTCTAGAATTTTCTGGATGTCTTTTGTTGGTTATGACTCAGGATTTCACTATTGGATAGTGTGTTCAGTTTTGCCCGAAGATGGTGATGTCTTGAGTATGTAGTGAGGGGCTACAAAATATTGATGTAGGAAGTTGTCTGCNGTGCTATCTAAAAGACCTTATGGGGGAAATTTTCTAGAATTTTCTGGATGTCTTTTGTTGGTTATGACTCAGGATTTCACTATTGGATAGTGTGTTCAGTTTTGCCCGAAGATGGTGATGTCTTGAGTATGTAGTGAGGGGCTACAAAATATTGATGTAGGAAGTTGTCTGCTTTTGAAGGAGAATTTGCTCTGTGGGCCTATTACTCTGTGTGTAATACAGTGTGTCCATTACACTGTATTCTTGAACAGGTTTATCTTTGAGGAACCTGCCTTGAATCTGTGGTGCTCTGTGTGGGCCAGTTACTGCCCCAGCGCTAGAACTGGACCGAGATCCAGGTTTAGTTGAGTGGTGTTCCTTTTCCTGTGGCCACAGAGGTTCATTCAGGGATGAGCGTGTAACGCAGCAAGGCCATGGATTCCCAGATTTTGGTTGGAACTTTCAGACAGCAGAATTTCTTTCTGTTGTCTTTGAAGATGGTCTCATGTAAATCTGAAGCGCCTGGTAAGTCACCATGTGGGGAAACTGAAGCTGGCCTGGAGGAGAACAAAGCTCAGTGATAAGTCTGAGTGCCTGGCTCCAACCATGTGTGATACTGTGGACCTTTGCACTGTGTCATAAAGTCTGTCCTCACCATTTACTTTCCTGCAGAAGTTTGAGTTGGATTGTTTCATTTAGGATCAAAAAGGTAATCTTTTTTTTCCGAACTGTTCAACAAGGAAGATTCTATAACCTACTATGGAAATTTGTAGTCAGTTGCCCTAACATAGTCATTATAAACCAAGAATTTTTAATTATATATGACTGTAATCTCATTTTCTGACAGTCTCTCTGTAGTGTGAATAACAAACTACTCTCTCAACCACAAAAATCCAAAGACAAAAACCTCTTTATAAACACATCTTCATAAGCTTGAATATTGGTTTTCAATTGTTCCTTCAGTCTTCACATTAAATATGTTCTTTATTATGCAACTTCAAAACTAGTTACTTCTAGATATGTACAGCAAGTGTAAACCCTGCTGAGCCATGAGAATTTGTTATTTGACCATCTCCAAAGACTTTCTTGAAGATTTTATTCTGAGTCAGTCCTGGCCTCTGGTCCTAAAAGACCTGGATAGATGGTGAGGAATCTGGTGAATGAGCTGCATGGAAGGTCCTGTGATTTCTTCTATTAAGACCCCTTTAATGGATAGGGACTGGTAACTACAGTTACTAAGTGACTGGAGAAGATTCCAGAAGCATTGAGTAATGTAAACACAGGTTCTTTGCAGAGAAGAACCTGCACTTGACTCCACATCAGAGAACATGGAGCCGCTTCCTTCTCACCTCCCTTTCTGGAGCCTAAACCTCTGCTTCCTGCCCCGAGATGGGAGAGGCTGTAGTCAGCACCCACACTGCTCACATTTCCTTCTCATTGTTCCCTCTCCCCACAGGTACATCTGAATGTGTAGATGACTTTGCTCCAGTTACGATGTAAGAAAATACATAATTTCTAAGTCACTTGGCCTGGTGATATGAATATGTTGAGAGTTAGGGGACCCAGCGTGCAGCTTTTCTAACTCATCCCAGCACTGCAGTCAAACAAATCAATTCAGCCTTCAGAGGGGCATCCATTGCCTTGTTATTATGTTTGTGTAAAGTCTTGGGGTCTTTGATCAAAGAATGGCATTTCAGGCCAGGCCCTAATCCTCACCGCCTTAAGGTGTTTAAATGAGTTTAAAAAAAAAAAGTTGATAACAGCTGGGACTTAAATTTGCCTTTGCCCAGCTTTTGTTTTGAAAGGGCTTCCATTATCCGTGGCTTCCCTTTTCCAAGTAAAGATGGATCGTTGGGTAAACCAAAAAGGGAAAGAGGATCTGGGAGGAAATGGGCGGAGACTCTGAATTAATCTTCTGAGGAAGAATGTTTGATCAGCGGGGAGGAGAGAATGGAAAGCTCTGAGGCTGACAGCAGGCACCTTTCTGACTAGGGTGTGATTGGCACCTTTGAAGCTTCAGTCGGGAGCCAGTGTCCAGTGGGTCAGGGCTTCCTCTGTCTGTGGGTGGTGGTGTTAATAATGTGGCAACTGGAAGGATTAATTGCAGACAAGCAGCAGGATTACGAGGAGGGCTCCTCAGCTCTAAAAGGAACAGTTCGAGGAAAGCCTCTGATCTGTCAGCCTTAGAGGAAATTAGTGGGAACAGACTAGAGAAGGCTGGAAAAAAAAAGGCATTTAGGATATTAAAGCGAAATGTGAAGAGGATATTGAAATAGGGCGAAAAGGGTGGGGGGGACTGATCTCGAAAGGCAGCGTCCACTTCTTCCTAGTAGGGATTTCCGTGATTTGTCCAGATTTTACACATGCCTTCTCTTTACGGCCCAGTAGAGTGGACCATTGTATATGGGTTGCAACAGGTTAGGGAAGGGTTACAGTGGAATCATGGCTGCACCCAAGTTTGCTCTCCACCACCTGGCAGCTTCAGAATGTCCTGAAACTAAGGCTCCCTGTATAGTCTTAAAACAAGTCAGAGCATTAGTGACGCCCTATCTGCATTAGCTATCTATTGTATATTTTACTTCTTACCCTTCTGGTTCAAGTCGGGATGTTGCCAATAAATCCTGCGTTACCATTAAAGAGGCCATTCATCACACTCCCTAATGTGATTAATCAAGATACACCACAGTACCCTTAAAATGAGATCATTTTGATAAATCATGTATGACATGAAAAGACTTTATTCCTTTTAAGTGCAATTTAGACAGTAATTTTTTTCCTCATTTATGATTCATGGGAGAAACATGGGTAAAATTCCCTTGCACAGTTACACCTTATCTACAGCAATAACTCAAAACTGCTTTTAGATGAAAATTCAGGGCCTTATTCACCAAAGCTGAATGCCAGCTCATTATTTTCTGGCGTTCAGTAGTCCAAAAATAATGTCCACACATTAAGCAGCATTCTCAAAAAGCTGGAATTGGCCAAGTACCAGGCACATCAATTATACTCCATCATCCTTAATAAGGAAGAAATATCAGATGTCCTCTTGGAGTTTTTTTGAATCAGTAATGCTCAGCCTTCACCTTCCCAATTTAGAATGACTTGGAAACAAAAATGGTAGTAACAAAAAAGTATGGGAATTTCAGCTGTTTTACTGTTGAAATTCTCCTGTTGCCTAAAGCTCAAAGGAGGTATTTTTCCCTCTTCTCATGTGGTTCATGCTTTTTTCTCCGTTCACTTTTTCTTATTTCTCAAATGAAACTACCATTCTTTTAGGTCTGAGTTTTATTTTAAGCTGCCCTATCTGTGATGGGGGCTTCCCCCTCACAGCTGTCACAATAATTTGGGAAGCCATTTTCATAACCTCCAATAGAAAAATAATTTGAAAATGTGCCTTCTGGTGAGATCCATCAAGTTTAAGATCACATTTTTGGTTTAAAGTCAGACACTGATGCTATTCATTAAACTGAAAAATGACTTGTTTTCCACTAATATTGAAATAAACTCTGGATGAATGTTAAGTCATGCTGGCACGCGCTTAGATAGAAAGCAAAAGGAAACACAGATATATTTAATTTGGACATGCAAAGTCAACAGAGTTTTAGGTCTTTTTGGAGACAGGGAACCAGGAAGACTGGCCGAAACAAATGTGAACAATTAGAAGTTCCTTTGCCTCTTTCACAGGATGAGAGCATTTAAAGAAGGGTTCAGTATTTCTGTGTTTTTTCATACCCCCTTACCTATGAATAAGGGCATGTAATGTATTTCCCTGCTGTTCTTAAGGGTTTATTTTGGGCGGTGGATCAAAACCCTGTGTTTGACTGTGCTTAAGTAACCCAAGAGCGCTCATATCCTGTTTTTATCCGTACAACACAACGAATGTAAGAAAACTGAAGTTTACTTGAGATATCACATTCATGCTGGTGTCCCTGTGCCTTAATCAAGTAGAAAGTGACATGAAAGATTCCTTGTGTATTATTCACATTTAAATAAAATTTCCCATGTTTTTATTTCTTTTCCAATATTAAGAGCGAATTAAGAATATAAGACCATTAAGGCTGTACTTACCTTGTTTAGGTTTCCGTTTCACGTTTATGACTTTCTATTTTTTGCTAAAAAAGATCAGTAAATTTAAAAAATATGCATGTATCTCATTAAAAAGTTTCCTGGTTCTAGCAACACTCAGCAAATCTCCGAAGAATGCAAGTTTAGAACATAAATATTTTAAGGCCCCGTAAAATTGGCAGTGAATATTTTTTCCCGTAATACCATGTTCATTTCATTCTAATTTACTACCACGATTTTACTTTCCAAAGCGACTTTTAATACAATACACAATTATTTCATATGGGGTTGGATAGGTCACCTCATTAAGCCTGCCAAGATCAGGCCTCTAGTGATCCCCACAAATATCCTCGCATTTATTCCTAATTAAAATAGCCCTCCTAAATTGTCTCAAGTTTATCAATACAAATAACAAGCTAAGGGAAATAACCACCAGTGAGAAGTTGGCGAGGCAAGGTGACCTGATCACAGAGCTGAGGCTGGGCCAACTGTGGCGTCTGCAGTGGTGCCCTGCCACCTGTTGGCTTTGCTTACACATAACAGGGTATTGATGTCCCTCACAGCAGTGCAGTAACCTTCTCTGACCCCTGTCCCAGTTCATCACCCCCCAGAGAAAAGAAGGGGCCGTTTGAGAATTCCAGGCCTCCTGATTTCCCCCATCATTCATTTCCTTGGCCACATGTTTCTTCTGCTAATACTAAAAATTTATGGCCGAGGACATTAAGGGCAGCACAAGTCCTTTCCTTCTTCTGGATTATTTCAGAGTTTCCTGTCAATAAGGAAATCCAAGAAGATGTATCCTCAGTGGATTGCATGTGACAGTGTCTGCTTCTATCTCAGGAATCTGAGGCGTGATGGATACGCTGTCAGTTTTGAGGGATGATGTTTTCTCCATATTTCCATTATGAACCAGGCTGTCATCTCCTAATAAATTTCTTGCATTTGTATCAATTTATTTTTACAAGCAGAAGGTCTGATGTATTTGGGAAAGGCACTGACAGCAGAGCTGGCCCGGCTAGACAGACCTGGCTCCACCTCATTTTGGAAAACCACTTTAGTTCCAAGGACAGAACTTGACCTGCAGCCCTTGAGAATTTAAAAAAAAAAAAAAAAAAGCTCTCTGAGAGGAAGAGACACACATGAGGCAAGTTCCTTCTTTTAAGCCAAAATAAATCAACTTTGTTGGAATACCATGACATAATATTATTTCTAAGACAGCCTTGCAAAGCCAGATGAGAAATGCCATATGTTGTTATTTACTAAAGATGGGCCATCGCAGTAATGCAGGAAGGCTATGGATGAATCCAGATTGTAGCTAGCTAAAGATCTCATGACTTTTGCCCACAGAAGGAATCTCAGGAGTGCCTTTCTGTTTGACAAGTAAGGGGGAGAGTCCATTCATGTACAGATAATGGATTACACATTGTGTGAACGTCCCTGTTGTAGCTACTACGAAGGGTAGGAGGAGACATAAAACCTTTGCCCTACCTTTCAAGACACTTAAATCTAGTTGAAGAAGTAAGATGTTATACAAAATTAAAGTAAAAATAAGTATAGTTGATATTTAATGAGCAATGCTAAGATCTTTGTTTCTTATATTACTCTTTGCCTTTAATGTGAAGAAAGGTTATATAGCGTCATGATTAAGGCAGTAACGACCGCTACCTGGTTTTGTGGCCCAGCTCTGTTACATACTAGTAATCCAAGAACCGACTTAATTTCCTTTGGCCTCGGTTTTCCTCATCTGTAAAATAGGAATGGGATCTAGAACTGCCTCACGGAACTGTTGTAAAGACTAAATAAATTAATATGCAGAATGTGTTTAGCATAGTTTCAGACACAATGTAAGCACAAGTAAGTGTTATCAGTTTCTAACTATCATCATTATAATGATTATTTTTGTCATTATCATTTTACAGTGAAGGAAAGTATAGCTTTAAAGAGTTTATTGTCCAGGGTCATACAGAGGATGGTGTGTGGATCTAAGTCTTAGTCAGTAAGGCAGGAAAATGAGAAGTAGAGGATATCCAAATTGTAAATAAGTTGACAGAATCTTTGAAGCTTAGCTTAATTAGTTTTTTCTTACTATCCTTTTAGCACCAAACATACCTTAAATGTTATATAATAGATGTTTTATATATATATATATATATATATAGAGAGAGAGAGAGTGGTATGCTGGGAATGTTTAACAAGCAGCTCTTTGGAAAAAATATTATGCATATATACATATACATAGCTTTTTGTAATTTGATGTATATAAAGGTNTTAATTAGTTTTTTCTTACTATCCTTTTAGCACCAAACATACCTTAAATGTTATATAATAGATGTTTTATATATATATATATATATATATAGAGAGAGAGAGAGTGGTATGCTGGGAATGTTTAACAAGCAGCTCTTTGGAAAAAATATTATGCATATATACATATACATAGCTTTTTGTAATTTGATGTATATAAAGGTTGAGTAGTACACAGCTTACAAATAAAATTAAATATATAATCCCGTTGGTTGTAAATTCTAGTCATCTAAAGCAGTCTTAGCAAATATTTTTGGTTATTTTAGCCAAACTTTCATATCTATTGTCAATATAAGGTTGCAATTGATGAATAAGTATAGTTCTGACATGAGCATCAATTATATTCTTTTCTTACTATGTTAGAACTTCACTCTTTTGTGAATGGCATGAGCAACTTCTTTACTGAGTCAGATAATAGTTTTTGAATATTTGAAAAATATTTCCTCAACTTTTTGGTGCTATATGTAATGGCTATAGACACAACGTAACCTTTAAATTTAATCTGAATAATTCATATTTTCCCATCATTTTCTTAAGTTTAAAAAATCAATAAGATAATTAATCACTAATTTGTAGCATTTGCCAGTTTATGCTGTAAATACTTCCAAAATGGCTGATGTCAGGCTACCAAAGTCACATCACTGAAGAGTTGGGAAGAGCTATGAAGGGATATATATTATATAGTATTTCTGCTATGTAAATATAATAGACATGAATAATTTCCAGAGCATAAGTAGTAGTGAAGTTTATAAAACAGAAAGTGCTGAGTTTGGATATATATTTCCTTTACTTTTAATATTATTTATCCAATTACAAGTATGTATAATTGAATTTTAAATAACAACTGTGTTCATCAACTTAAATATGGTATTCCTGAAAAGTTAACCATTGGCTTTTGTGAACTGGTGCAGGTTGACCATAGATACCATTGGTTATGTCAACCCCAAAGGGCTAAAGAGACCTGAAGTCCTCTGTATCTACGTTACATAGTCAGTTATTTTTAATAAATAACTTAATGGTCTTATTAATATGTCTGACCACAAAGCACATTGCATATTCACATGAATTTAATTGTATCTCAATGCAGGAGGTGTACAAGATGCTGGTTCAATCCCTGGGTTGGGGGATCCTCAGGAGGAGCACATGGCAACCAACTCCAGTTTCCTTGCCTGGAGAATCCCATGAACAGAGGAGCCTGGTTAGCTAAGGTCCATAGGGTTGCAAAGAGTCGGACATGACTGAAGTGACTTAGCACTAGCTCTAGAAATATATTGCTTATCTTAGTATATGTACTAAACCCAAGAAGGTTTTCTTCTCTAAGCCCCTTTGAACATCAAATTCATTGCAGAATGGTTGGGATTCAGGCTGTGAAATCAAACTGTGTTAGCTGGAATTCTAAATTCTCCATATACTACCTGAATGCTCTCAGGGAAGTTGTTTAGTCCCTCTAAATCCCAACTGTCTTCCTTATAAAATGATAGTAATAATGATATTTCTATCTTAAGGTTGTTGGGATAGTTAACTGAAAGAGTGTGCTAAAAAGGGCTCCACATAAAGAGTGCTCAAGAAATGTGACGCATATGCACAGTCATATATAGATCCTCGTTACTTGGGGGTTGCAATATATTACATTCTGTTTGAACGTATGCCACAAACTAAACCCTCTGCAAGGATTAATGATTAGCAGCAAAGTATTAACTTGTATTTGGAGAAGGCAATGGCAACCCACTCCAGTACTCTTGCCTGGAAAATCCCATGGACGGAGGAGCCTGGTAGGCTGCAGTGCAGGGGTACTCTATCATATTTCTGTGGACAAAGATGACTGTTTCTTTAAAGATAGGATGTTCTACCTTTAAAATTACCCAAGGTATTAGTAAATTCTCTCTCACTCGATAATCCTTTCTTAATGCTTGGAGAGGTTGGTTTGTTAGGACCTGCGAGGCATTCACTATTAACAGAGATCTTGGTCCCTGCACCCAGGAATTTGACAGTCCTGCAGAAGAGGCCAGACAAAAGCGCCGCTGGCAGTACAGGAGGCAAGGTGGAGAATGGCCAGGAGAGGGGCATCCTAAAGACCTGGGGTCTCTGCTGCCGAGAAGGTGTGGAACTGGCGAAACTCCTTGGAGTCTGAGAATCGGGCTGACTTGGTTTTTAATCCCACTGTAGATTTTAGAACTGTATGGCCGTGGGCCTGTGACTTATACTTTCTGGGTCTCAGTTTTCTCTTTTTGTGGAGGAGAGTAGTAATAGGATATACGCATACGCTGGGAAACCATTAGACTTAGAAAGCATTTAGGAAACATTTGTTCCTATCCCACGCCATGTCCCCTTTCTTTTCTGCCCCCTTCTCCTTCCTCCTTAACTCCTATGCCCCCTCCTTCTGTCACGTCTCCTTTTCCTCTGATGGGAGGGATTAGAAAGATCAGTTCAGTTCAGTCCAGTCACTCAGTCGTGTCTGACTCTTTGTGACCCCACGGACTGCAGCACACTAGGCTTCCCTATCCATCACCAACTCCTGGAGCTTGCTCAAACTCATGTCTGTTGAGTCAGTGATGCCATCCAACCATCTCATCCTCTGTTATCCCCTTCTCCTCCTGTCTTCAATCTTTCCCAGCATCAGGGTCTTTTCGAGTGAGTCAGTTCTTCGCATCAGCTGGCCAAAGTATTGGAGTTTCAGCTTTAGCATCTGTCCTTCCATTGAATATTCAGGGCTGATTTCCTTCCAGATGGACTGGTTGGATCTCCTTGAAGTCCAAGGGGCTCTCAAGGGTCTTCTCCAACATTGCAGTTCAAAAGCATCAATTCTTTGGTGCTCATCTTTCTTTATAGTCCAGTTCTCACATCCATACATGACTATTGGAAAAACCATAGCTTTTGACTAGATGGACCTTTGTTGGCAAAGTAATGACTTTGCTTTTTAATGTGCTGTTTAGATTGGCCATAGCTTTTCTTCCAAGGAACAAGCGTCTTTTAATTTTGTGCCTTCAGTCACAATATGCAGTGATTTTGGAGCCCCCAAAAATAAAGTCTGTCACTGTTTCCATTGTTTCCCCATTTATTTGCCATGAGCTAATGCGACTAGTTGCCCTGATCTTAGTTTTCCTGAATGTTGAGTTTTAANTTTTTTAATATTGTATTTGCTTTAATAGATATACAAAGAATAGTAGCTGCATCTTTCCTATTAGGAAGTTGGTTAATTTCAACATTTTAAAATGTTAATGAACAGGTTTGGAGTTTATGATCTGCTTTCAAAATTAAATGCTAAAATGATTAAATTAAAATAGCCTTCTTCATCCACTAGGCACTAGAACTAATCCATTTCATCAATTCTAAGCATGTTTCCCATTCACTATTAACATTTTCGAGGTCAGGATGTGTCCTGAAGTGACTGCTGGCCAGGAAGCTGCCGGGATCAAGCTGGTTTAGCTCGCCACCTACTGATAGGATCAGAGAAGTCTCAGCATTAAGTTCAACAGCACAAGGCACTAGAGCTGGACTCTGAACAGGACACTTCAGGATTATGTCAACCGACTTATTTTGCTTTCATTTTTACATATGCACAAGAGTGATATGTGACAAAAATTGATGTCTGAATATGTCTAAGCAGACTCTTTAAATGTATAAAGTAGAACAAACTTCCGGGTAAGCTCAGACTGGCTGTGCACCATCAGCTTCCCACCTAAAAGTCTGATCAGGTCCTCCTCCCTGATAAGACATCTGCTTGGCCCTGGTGCAGAGCAGCCCAGAAGTGCACAGGGTTTCACTCCCCCAGGAGCAGCCTTCAAGCAGTGGGGGCCAGGGATGGGGGATAAGTGGCCTAGCCCCCACTCTGTGGGTGGAAGACACTGGGTTTTTCAGAAGATCCTAAGGGATTGACTTCCCACTGCCCACAGCACAGACTCTCACCCTCACACTGGCCTCTCCCCATCCTGCCTCCCAGATCTCCCTCTCACTTGGCACCTTGCTCTGCACTTGGGTAGATTCCAACTAAGACATTTGCCGTTTAATCCTGGCACCTTATTACACAGAGATGGCAATCAAGAGCTGAGCACCACCTTGCTTACACTAGTGACAATTTCCAGTTCGATATGATTTGTGAACCACCAGACTTTTAAAAATCAACTTTTATTTTCTTAACATGGTGTTTGATGTACAGAAAAATCCACAAGACAGCAGAGTACGCATACATGCTGCACCCAATTCTTCTATTCTTACATCTTATATTAATACAGGACATTTGTTACAGTTAAGGAATCAATACAATATCGATACATGACTATTAACTGAAATCCACACTTTATTGAGAATTCTTTCATTTTGTTTTAGAATCCCATGAAGGACACTGTCTTACATTACATCATCACATCTCCTTGGGGATCTCTCTGCAGGGCTGGGTCAGTTTCTCAAATTTCCTTTGTTTTTGTAAACTTTACAGTTTTGAAGATCTCTGATCAACTGTTTTATAGAACATTCCTCAATTGGGATTTGTCAGATGTTTGTGTACAGGTCTGGGTTTCAAGGAGGAAGATCAAAGAGTTTGCCTTGTATCATTTTCACCCCATTGATACCCAGGGACCATACTATTATTAACAACATGCCTCACAGCTAGTGGTTCTGACTTTGGTTACCTGGGTGGCAAAGCTTGGCAGCTTTCTGTAAAGCTACTCCGCACTCTGACCCCTTTCCACGCTGCTCACTTAGGAAGGGCATCACCGTGTGTAGCTCACATTTGAAGAGTGGAACATCTTAAATGGGGACAGAGAATCTACATAAATTATTCTGAATTCTGCGCAGGAAATGGTCTCTTCAATCTGTGTATCTGTTCCATCATTTATCCATACAGACTCATGGATATATATTTTACACTTAGGTTGTAATTTAGTATTTATTTTGTTGCTCAAACTGTCCAGTCATTAGGAGACTCCTGCATTCCTTCAACACACTGCTATCATTGTGATTTTTGGTTTTGTTTTGAATACTTCTTTACTTTCTTGCATTATAAGATTAACCAGGTTGGTCTTGTCAATTTTCTACTCCTGTGGGGTAGAATCAGCCACTTCTCTAGAATTTTGGTTTCTTTTTTAGGAAATGGTATTAGAAACCAGTATCTGAATAGTAGGTGTGGTCTTTGCAGTGGGAAAGTCACTGCTTTTAAGCCCCTTCAACTGACAGAGCAAGTAAATGTGTCTACTAACCTGTGTATGTGAAGGTGAAAGTCGCTCAGTTGTGTCTGACCTTTGTGACCCCATAGACTTTGCAGCCCCATAGACTATATAGTCCATGAAATTCTCCAGGCCATAACACTGGAGTGGGTAACCTTTCCCTTCTCCAGGGGATCTTTCCAACCCAGGTATTGAACCCAGGTCTACAGCATTGCGGGTGGATTCTTTACCAGCTGAGCCACAAGGGAAGCCTAAGAATACTGGAGTGGGTAGCGTATTCCTTCTCCAGCAGATCTTCCTGACCCAGGAATAGAACCGGGGTCTCCTGAATTACAGGCGGGTTACCAACTGAGCTATCAGGGAAGCCCTGATAAACCTGTGTGTACACACCATCTAATTTTTCTGGGTTCCAAAATCAATGCAGATAGTGACTGCAGCCATGAAATCAAAAGACGCTTACTCCTTGGAAGAAAAGTTATGACCAACCTAGATAGCATATTCAAAAGCAGAGATATTACTTTGCCGACTAAGGTCCGTCTAGTCAAGGCTATGGTTTTTCCAGTAGTCATGTATGGATGTGAGAGTTGGACTGTGAAGAAGGCCGAGTGCCAAATAATTGATGCTTTTGAATTTTGGTGTTGGAGAAGACTCTTGAGAGTCCCTTGGACTGCAAGGAGATCCAACCAGTCCATTATGAAGAAGATCCGCCCTGGGATTTCTTTGGAAGGACTGATGCTAAAGGTGAAGCTCCAATACTTTGGCCACCTCATGCGAAGTGTTGACTCATTGGAAAAGACTCTGATGCTGGGAGGGGTTGGGGGCAGGAGGAGAAGAGGACAACAGAGGATGAGATGGCTGGATGGCATCACTGACTCGATGAGCACGAGTCTGAGTGAACTCCGGAAGTTGGTGACGGACAGGGAGGGTTGGAGTGCTGCAATTCATGGGGTCACAAAGAGTCGGACACGACTGACTGACTGAACTGAACTGAACTAGCTGTGCCTGTATGCATTCATACGGAGGGCCCAACTCTAATCCATTACAGGTGTATCACTCTAGGCTTATCTGTAACCTCACACTAAATAACAGTGAGAAGCCTGGCTCCCACCATCTGGTTCCATTTGTTTAAATCTAGCACATTAGAGCAGCGTCACAATTGTTACCAGGCACCAATGTGAGAAATTTATTAACTGCAGCCTAGTCCTCATGCAGTTTCTCTTGGGTTTCATCTTACAGACTTCACTCATTTCCAAGGTTACTCATTTCCAAGGTTATCTTCCCCCTCCATTCCTTCCACGAGTTTGTTTCCTACATTTATAATACGGTTGTTTTGTCGTTCTGTGTTCCATCCATGTATTCCAACTCCTGATGTGATTTTTTTTTAATTTGCATAAAGATTCACTCTTTGTGCTGCAAAGTCCTATGGATTTTGACAAATGCGCATCATCACACCCCCACCCTCTGTACAGTCTCACTGTCCTAGAAATCCTGTGCTTTACCTATTCAACCCTACCACCATTCCCTTGAGCCCCTGGAACCACTTTTTTTTTTTCTTTGACCTTTTTCTTTAATTTTATATTGGAGCATAGTTAACAATGCTGTGATAGTTTCAGGTGTACAGCAAAATGACTCAGTTATATATATAAAAGTATTATTCTTTTTCAAATTCTTTTCCTATTTAGGTTGTTACATAACATTGAGTAGAACTCCCTAGTTTATACAGTGTGTCTGTTGGTTATCCATTTTATTGATTGTTTCTGATAGGCACCATTTTTTAAAGTTTTTATTGAATTCCGCACAATATTGCTTCTGTTTTATGTTTTGGGTTTTTGGTCATGGGGCATGTGGGATCTTAGCTGCCCGACCGGGGATCAAACCTGCACCCCCTGCTTTGGAAGAGAAAGTCTTAACCATGGGATCACCAGGGAAGTCCCTGGTTATCCATTTTAAACACAGAAGTGTGTACATGTCAATCCCACACTCCCTACCTTTCCCTCCTCCTCCCCATGGATTTTCTTAACATCTCCAGTTTTGCCTTCTCTAGAATGTCTTATAATTAGAATCATAAAATAGACAGTCTTTTCAGACTGGCTTATTTCATTTAGCACCCGTGGGGTTTTTGTGGCTTGGTAGCTCATTTCTTTTTATTGCTGAATCACATTCCATTATATCAAATTACAATTTGTTTACACATTTATTTATGGATAGACACTTTGGTTGTTTTGAGTTTTGGCCATTATAAACACAGCCACTATAAACACTTGTGGTTTTGTATGGACATAAGTTTTAATAAGTTGGGTAAACACCTAAGAGCATGACTGCAGGGTCATATGGTGAAAAGCACTATTAGTATTATCCATTTACATTTATTGTGCTCACTGCTCAGATTCTAGCACCTTTGGACTTTCTATGGTTCTACCTTTTCTTTTTATTCTTCAATCTAGCCTTTTACTGAATTAACTGAGCACTCTCAGACACACTACTTTAAAATTATATACTTTAAAAATTTTTACTGTTATTTGAATGTTTTTAACCATATTTTCACCAACCTCTTGAATACTTTTTAAGGATCTAAGAACATTTATACTTCAATGAAGTCTCCTTCAATTTCTGTGCTAATTTTTCCTGTTTTTCAGTTCCATTTCATCTTAATGTCATAAAGAAGGCATCATTTGTATTGTTTTGTAAAGTTAATGCTCATTCAGATTTAACTCTGTTTTTTTGGTCACTATGCTTTCCTAAATCTCAGAGCTTTCCCCACTGTCCTTCTGCACAAAGTAAATCCTCTAAATTTCCCTTAGTGAAGTCTTTTGATGACATCTTCACTCCTAAAATAGTGCTTCATTAAGTTATGTGGCGACCTGGATGAAAGGGGAATTTAGGGGAGAATGGACACATGCATATGTATGGCTGAGCCGCTTTTCTGTCCACATGAAACTATCATAACATTGTTAATTGGCTATACTCCCATATAAAATAGGTTAAAAAATAGAGCCTCACTGGGTGTTAACAATTTAGTTGATAGTTTTTGTTGCTGCATCTTTGTAGCCCACAGATACTATTACAGTCTTTTGGCTTTCACTGATGCTGCTGAGAAGGCAGTGAGCCTTATTGTTGCTGTTTGTTACAGGTAATCTGACTTTTCCAACTGTGTTACAAATTTTTCTGATATTCTAATTTCATTACATACATGGAGGTGTGGATTTACTTTCTTTAACTCAGTTGAAATTTGTATAGCTTTCTGCATCTGAGGGTTGATGTCTTTCATCAGTTCTAGAAATTCTACCTTCATCTTTCCAAATGTTACTTATTTCTAATATGCTTTTTAAAATTGTTAAGTGATGTGTTAGGCATTCTCACCATTCCTCCACATCTCTTAATCTAACTTCTATTTCCACCTACTTGTCTCTGTGTGCTGCCTATAGGGTAATTATTTGGCTCTACTTTCCAGTTTATTAATTCTTTCTTCCATTAGTTATTTTTCTGAGGGATTTATATAAGTGACTTATATAAGCAATCCTTACTTATTTACAACTATTAAATGTGCTCATATTTGGGTCCTGAAAATTCTACTACTCTTAACTCCTTGCAGGAAGATTGCACTCTTTTCGCAGGGTTTCATTTGAGATGCCTTATTTGAGGCATCCTGTGATTTATGATTCTCAGCTCATGTCCCTGTGGAGAGTACCTCGAGTGCTAAATTAAAGCCGAGTTCTCATGTGCATATACAGTTTCTCTGTCCTTGAACCCAGGGGCATTACAATGGGACCTGTTTAAGAATTTCACATGGGAAATGCTCAGACCACAGGTACCATGAGAACTCAAACCCACAGGAGGGAAGGTGTATAAGTGACTTCAGAGGGGGACTGTTTTCCTTTCCAACTAGTGCCAGTTCCCCCCAAGAATGAAGTCCAACTGTTTGCAAGGGGGCCTCCCTGAAGGTTTACCTCCTGCTAACCCCCCAAGTCCATCCTCACAGGTGCTCAGTGTCACCAAGACTCGGTAGGTGGGTACATGAGCTGAGGGCTCGTCTGTCTTTCTGCAGTTTTGTTTTCACATCGTTTTTGGCCTCAGAGAATGGATTCCTTTCTTGACAGCTCAGCCATACATTTATGAACGTTAAAGAAACAATTTTGAGTTACTGCCAGGTAGGTGGTAGCTGTTCAGAGTATCTGGTCTTTCACAGGCGGAAGTGGAAGTCCTGGTCTGGCTCATGAAGTTCCTGAAGGGCAATGATGATGATGACGTAGAGGCCAGGAACACACTGCTCTGCTTTGTTTAGCAACCTGAAAGCGGGGAGCAGAAAGCTAGGACAGTTGTGGTTTTGACAGACAGTGGGCAGGGGGCTTTAGCAGGAGATGCATGAACTGCTCCTAAGAGAGGCCACGGTGAAAGCTACTTCTTTTCCAGTAAGAGGAGTCCAGGGAGGGCAGGTGGGAGCCGGGTTACAGAGGTTCCACAACATCGTCAAAAATACCACCCTCAATGCTCTGGCTCTGTATGCACACCCTACACCACAGGTAGGCTGCAGTCACACCTACAGCAGCGGCCCTTCCCAGGAAGTGTGCCCAGGACTCCCAGCCAACTTCTGCCCACCTCCCTCTGGCAACCTGCAGCTCCAACGGAGGCTGGGAGTTTAATCCTTCAGCTGCTGGAGTGGAGTTGGAGAATCCTAGTCCTTGACAGGCAGGGAGCAGTCTCTGTTACCAATCCCAACACTTACAGCCTGAGGCCCCACAACAAGGGAGAGACTCAGATAAGGCAATAATTTACTGAAACAAAGTCCTGAAAGAATGTGGGAGAAAATAGGGTCAAAAGTATAGAAGGACGGCTTGGCCGTGGAGGGCAGACCCATCTTCACTGGACACTGAATGCATGGGAGACGAGGCTGCTGCAGGGATGGGCGGTAAGAATGGACCCAGGGAACTCCTAGCAGCACATGAGTGACAGGTCCCTGTGCAGTCAGCGAGTGGGGGCAGCGTGCAGAGGGCGGAAAGCCAGGACCCTAGGCTAAAGTGAATATAAACATCAGGAACATGACAGGTGAAACCCACCTGTTGAAAAGGTTGTGTTTGTTTATGAGTAACAGCTGGTTTCACAAGGAGGACAAAACCACTTTCACAGAACATGTTTCTAAATTAGGAAACCCAGTCACAACACATTTGGCCTGTGGTACTTGAAAACTGCATTGGAAAAATTGGGGCTTGTTATATAAGAAAAGTAAATTTAGAGCTGGAGGAAATAAATGGTGAAAAACTGAGGCATTAGCGATAAAGGACCCCCTTCTAAGCCCTTCCTGTCTCTCACAAAGTGTCTGCTGCATCCAAGACGAGTTCTCTGAGGCACTTTGGAAAGAAGATGCCTCAGAAAGCCACTGTTTTGCCAATGTCAGGACAGGCAGATAAAATTTAGGTGTGCAATGAGGTAGTTGTGTACATACTAACTGTATCCTTTTTCTTCTCTACAAAATAAAGAAAACTAGGAAAAATCAACTGTATTTGATTACAGTCAGCTTCCCAGGTGGCTCAGCAGTAAAGAACCCACCTGCCAATGCAGGGCAGACACGACACACAGGTTGGATCGCTGGGTCGGAAAGATCCCCAGAGGAGGAAACAGCAACCCACTCCAGTATTCCTGCCTGGAGGATGCCATGGACAAAGCAGCCTGGTGGGCTACAGTCCATGGGTAACAGAGTCAGACACAACTCAGCACAGCAGCGGATTTGTGTCTGCTGGTTCCACATCTGCGGATCCAACAAACCACGGATTGATGACATGGAGAGCCAGCTGCAAAGACCTGAGCATCTGCAGATACCCCAGGGGGCCCTGGAACAAACTACCACGGATACCAAGGGGTGAGTCTACAGTCTTACTATGTTATTTCTCCCAAACTACTTACCACCCCAACTTCCTGAAAACATTTCTCACCGATATCACTATAGAAAGGGTTACTGAGCACCTGCTCAACACCCCTTCCCCATAACTGTTCCCTCCCAACACCAGGAGACAGACTGTTGAGATCTTTCTTGCTGGTTTTCCCTGGTCACTGTGTGTTTCTGCTGTGGAATGAGACAAACTCAGTGCTTCAGAACCAAGCTGTATCACCTCCATCACATCACAAATGCTCCAAATGAAACAGGAGTTAATGATAAGGAATACAGGGAAGTCTCCCAGAACTAACCAGCCTGTAGAAATTTCCAGGTTAGGTTCAAAATTACAATTCTAATATTAGGACAAAGATGCTGTTCTTTCTCTGCATTTTTAAGTCAAGTTCAGTCAGCACGACTAAACAGCTTTCTGGGGTCTGGGAGCTGTATGTCCAGACAGGGATCATGAACCAAGTCACCTGAGCCTTTGAGCACAAACTTAACACCTTAGTCTGGCATGGAGGAAAGATGTCATGGGAACAAAGATCAAAGTGGCATAGCATATGTTGAGAATGACACACTGAATGGCTCCTCATCGGTATGAGGCCTGCCATGTTCACACACATCTCTCCCCCCCTGGGGAAGGGTACACACTGCAGCTCTTGACCAACATGGCAGTCACACATTCACCACTGCACTTCACTCTGCTGCCCGCTGGCAACAAAAAATCTAAGCCATGGGACCCGCAGATGAGTGACAGGCCTGACCAAGCTTATTTCCACCCTGCAATTAAAATTCCATGAGGAATCCTTCAAGGAAGTCTGTGACACAGCGTATGTTTCCACCAGAAGTGCTGGCTCTCACATGAATACAAAAATAAAGTCACTAATGCAGATGCTTCTGACACATCAAGGGTCACAGCTGCTTGTTTCTTTCTGAATGACAGCAAAAATAAACAATCATCTGAAGGAACTCTGTGCCCTCTCTGATTCATATCTGTTAAAGATTCAAACCAGGAGTCTTTACTATGGGTAGTGAGCACTACATTACTCAACACAAGTATAAGGGAACAACAGCCCCCTGATTATTCTGTTAATGTCAATTTGACGAGAAGTGGTAAATGCTAAGAGGATTCTGGTTCAGAAAACATTTCATGTTTTTTACTGACTGATTGAGATATACTTTGGCTATCTGTGTGTGCTTATATCTATTTAGGTTCAAAAAAGAGTTTCAGGTGACACCTTTTACAGTAATTGAGATTAGCTCACATCTCAACAGCCTAAAAACAAAAAATTATCTTAACTAGAAAAACTATTTGACCCCAAATGGCAGTAAATTCGATCCTTTAGTTTGACAAGCCTAATCTTTTAGACTTTGATAAGACAGTATTTCACAAAAATTATTGCCTATTTCTTCCAAACAGGAAAAATACTAAGACTTCTTCCTAGCACTCATTCCTTTGAGTTAATAATCCTATTGCTAGCTCTATAAAAGAAAAAAAACAAATAATAATATAAATGCAAAGCTTAGCTTGCCATTTTCCACTGTATAATTTATTCACATTATTAAAAAAAAAAAACCTCTGTATTTCTTTTTAAGTAGTTTTATGTAAACGAACAGTGAATAGTCTTACAGCTGATCTAAAATATAAGCAAGGAAAACGTAGACATCTGCCAAACTAATATCTGGCTTTTATTTTTTTCTTAAGGAAATACTATTACTTTAAAAAGAGAGTTCCCAGAAATTTAAAAGGATTCCCAGCAGTGATTATTTCTGAGATCTATGAGATTCAGAACGTAATATAAAAGACTGAAAAAACCACAGTATATGTTCCTACTTTTTCCTTTTTTAAAAAAAGTTCAGATGCTGTATCACATTGGGAAACTTCAGCAGGTTACCAGGGCCACGGCCTCAGTCATCCTCAGAATCGCTGTCCCTCCTGGCGGGGATGGAGCACCGCACCGCGGACAGCAGCACGTCTTCCACGGGCTTCTTGGGGTTCTCCTCCAGGCTCGTCTTGATGGCTCCAGACTCAGACAACTTCCACTCCAACTCTGCATGATAAAGAAAAAGCAAACTGCCTAAGACTCAGCCTGAGTGGGAACCTCAAGCCACAGTGTTTTTCTAAGCAGAGACTATAACCATCCACACTTGATGACAATTTGAGGGTCATAATTATAAGGTACCTGGAAGAAAGGGAGAAAAAAAATCAGACCTTTAAGAAGGAAAATAAAAACACTTGCAAAAACTTTTCATAAAATGAGATGAAATGAAATATTACATACATTTGAACCTCCAGGATAACTAATAAAAACCCAAGGACTAAACCCAACTTCTCATGGCTAGCTTCTTGGCTTGCACAACGTCCCAGGAAAGAAATCAGCATGAAATATATTAAGAAAATACTTTTCACAGTCTTGCTGGCAATGTAATTATTAAATCCAATTTTATTTAGCAAAAGGAAATTCTTAAACCTCATGTCCAATATCTCAACCTATTAGAGTCAAAGGCTCAAGGTATGATGACATGCTTGGAACATTTGTTCCAAGTAGTAATAATTCTTAAAAGTATCAGGAAAAAAAAGAATCAGTGATTAAAGGCTTAGTTCCTATATTTCAGTTCAGTTTAGTTCAGTTTAATTGCTCAGTTGTATCCAATTCTTTGTGACCCCATGAACCGCAGCACGCTAGGCCTTCCTGTAAATCACCAACTCCTGAAGTCCACCCAAACCCATGTCCATTGAGTTGGTGATGCCATCCAACCATCTCATCCTCTGTTGTCCCCTTCTCTTCCTGCCCTCAATCTTTCCCAGCATCAGGGTCTTTTCAAATGAGTCAGCTCTTCGCATCAGGTGGCCAAAGTATCCTATATTTTACCCTCTTATAATCAGTGAAAATCCACATTGGTGTGAGACACTGTGAAGCAAAATCAAGTGATATATTTTTCTACCCAGGCAGGAGTGAAAGATTGTCAGAAAGATTCTATACCAAACAGTCTGGTTTAAACTGATGCTCTACTAATTATGAAACTTCTATTAAAATCTGAAAACCAGGGACTTCCCTGATGGTCTAGTGGTTAAGAGTCCATGCTCCCAATCCAAGGGGCTTGGGTTCGATCCCCAATCAGTGAACTAGACCTTGAATGCTACAACTAAGATCCAGTGCAGCCCAATACATTTTTTAAAAAATCTGAAAACCAATTTTACTGAAATCACATTAATTCAAAGTGTTCCACAGAGATGAACAGCATCGGCATTTTCAGTTCTAAAATAAATAAATAAATAAATTTCTCAAAAAAAAAAATTCTTAGGATTTCTGATTCTTAAGAATATATTTAGATTCACACATATATGCATATGCATAAGTGAATATTTTAATGTTAATATTCATTTATATAGGGCTTTCCTGGTGGCTCAGACAGTAAACAATCTGCCAGCAATTCTTTCAATCTTCGAGTTCGATCCCTGAGTTGGGAAGATCCCCTGGAGGGGGGAATGGCAACCCACTCCAGTATTTCTGCCTGGAGAATTCCATGGAGCCTGGCCTACAAATGAGACTTTTTCTAGAAACAAAGACTATAATTATTATTGTATACCTATCTCTCTTTCCTAATGGTATGTTCAAAGATCAAAATAAGAGGCAAAACACATACTTAGTTTGAAATATCATACACCTTTGAACACTGGAATAAACCAAAACTGATATAATATATAAATGCATCTATGTATCTGTTTACACATTTCCCAGTTTGAATATCTTATATAGTTATACAAAGTAGAATATAGAGTCATATTTTAACATGTTTTTAAAGGCTACTAACTAAAGCATAGTTGGACATATCACTGCACTCATGAGATAAAGAACCTGACCTAGTAGGAAGCTCGTAGGCCTCAGCTTTTCTCCCACACATTATGTGTCCATATGTATTTTAATACCTCCTATTTCACAAGTAGAAAAAAATAAAAGATATATCCTTTAGGAGTTAAGAGGCAGAATTAAATAAACTTTTCATTTAAAAGCTTCCTTTCAACTGAAACCATATTTTTACAGAGATTTATGTATAAATTTACATACATTTATGTATATTTACATATAAACATCTGTCACTAATATGTTTGGGTGAATTAAGTAAGAAATGAATGATGTGATCTTGAGTTATAACTAAAAAACAAACATATCCAACTGTAGGGACAAATAAAACAGCACAGACAATAATATTAAATATTTTAAAATCCATTGTGCCCTCTTTTAACCGAGAGTCCAGTTGTAATTGCTCCCAATGACTCATCTAAGATGACAGATTCAATGTTCTTCTTTTTTCACACTCACTCACACGGGACAAAGGTGACTCTATGACAAGTCATCCCACCTGCGTCTAGGAAACAGGCACGCTTAACAACTGATGCACTCCCTCCCCATCCCTCACGTGTACCTCATAAAGTCCTTACCGTCCAAAGTCAGGTTCATGCCACCAAACACCAGAGGTCCGATAAACTGAGCCTTGATGTCACCTTCAAGGTACACAAATACCGTGGGCAGATTTCTATCAGGGTAATTGGGTATGCAGGTGGTTGAAATGGCTTTGATAAACTTGACATCAGGAAACTTCCTGGCAAGTGCACTGAAATGCTGATTTATCAGGGCACAGAGGGGAATCCTGTGAAATAAAGAGAAGCAACTGTGAGTTTGTATCTGCGTACAGTAAACCTCAGCTGCCCTTCTGCCCCATAGAAAACCTCATGACAACTTCACAAGTGCTTCTGCTACTCCAGCCAAGATGAACAAACAGTGTTTAAAAACTTTCTAATAGGTTTGGGCAAAGTGTTCAAAAGCCAATGTCCAATTTAATCTGACCGAGTAAGTCAGAAAAGCAGCTCCACTGTAAAAGACAACTGTCTTGCTTTTCTAAAGGAGAAAGCATCCAAGGCTTAGGATGTGTGATTCAGAATGCACTTCCGGCTTGAAAGAAACTCCTACACAAGCACTGGACTCCATACGTTGGGAGCAAAACTGAAGGTGAGGCGCTAGGGGCTCTCTGCATCACTCGCCATGGACAATGCTCACAAAGTCACCCACGCCATCAAGGAGAGTGACTCACAAAACGGAGTCGTGAAACGCTGGAGTTTTTTCAGAGGGACAAGTGATTGAGGAATTCATTTACAATAAAAAAAAAAAAGTCTGTTCTGCTACAATTTAATAAAGCCACTTGTATTAGTCACAAATATTAATCTGAAAGTCTTAAGACAAAAATTAGACAATAACATTTGGGCAAATCTGCAACAAAAACACATAAAACATTAGTTTAAAAAAAAAAAAAAACCCTCTGGTGTGAAGTAAGCCTGAGATGTTCAAGACATAAATTCAAATCAATATTTAAAGACAAGCATCAGGGCTTCCCAGGTGGCTCAGAGGTAAAGAACACCCCTGACAAAGCAGGAGACACAGGACTTGCAGGTTTGATCCCTGGGTCAGGAAGATTCCCCTGGAGAAGGAAATGACAGCCCACTGCAATATTCTTGCCTGGAAAACCCCATGGACAGAGAAGCCTGGCGGGCTACAGTCCACGGGGTCACAGAGAGTCAGACACGACTGAGAGACTGAGCACGCACCCACGCACACATCAGATCTGCTCACCCTTGTTTGTAAAGGTGCAGGATGACCCACAAGCCCTCACCAGCTTTGGTAACTTCTTGAACATAATCTTTTCCCGAGATTTCCAAAACCTCTCCAAATTTATTCTTCAGTTGGGTCGCTTTCCACTCAGCCAGTCTTTGCTGCCTGCACGACAGGAGGAGAGAGACATCTTACATACATGTGCCCGCACACACCCCTTTCACACGGCAAACTCTGCAGAGGTCCAGGTTTACTTACTTATGTGCCAGGGTTATTTCAAAGGACACACATTATAGTGCCACATGAAAAGCCAAGCAGTCCCTCTGGGTGGCACTAACCTGTACATTTCAATTGCACGTTCATCTTCCTCATTAAATTCATCTTCATTATCCTCCAGTTCTTCCAAAGTCATGTCTTCGTATGTTTTCACTGGATGTCATTGAGTTGGTGAAAAACCAAAAATGTAAAAGATGAACGAAGATGCATTTTGGGTCTTTTCTCCTTCACTTTTCTCCTAAAGGAGTGCATGCAATACCAACAGGCCCCTAGCCCATCAAAACCAAAAAAAAAGTAGTTAAGGTGTTACACTAGTGGAAAAGAGCTCATCTGCCAATGCAGAATGTCTAGAGATGTGAGTTCAATCCCTGGGTCGGGAAGACCCCCTGGAGAAGGACACGGCAACCCACTCCAGTATTCCTGCCTGGAGAATCCCACGAACAGAGGAGCCTGGTGGGCTACACGTCCATAGGGTCGCAAACAGTCAGACATGACTAAAGCAACTTAGCACGCACGCACACATCCAAGGTGTTATATAGTAACTAAGAATGAGAGAGCATTTTTAAAAGATCAGCCAGCCTGGCTCTCTTACATTCACGTGACAATAAGGACACAAATAGGAAAGTTTCCCAAATTTATGAAAGGAGAAAGGTGTACTAGCCTGAGCTCAAGTGGCCTGATCTGCAAGTCCCTGATGCTCAGGGACAGCTGCGGAACAGTTCTCATGCCTCCAGGAAGGTGGGAGGATACCCTCTGGGGTCCTCCCCAGCACACCTTTGCTAGAGGTAAAGGGCTTATCACCTGGTCTTCTCTTGTGAGTGGTAGGCAGCTCTCACTTCTCTTTTTTATCAATGGCTGTAAAAAGCTGTATTTTGTTTTTATTGCCATAAAGACTCTTGCTTCTTGACATCCAATCAGGTTTTTGTCCCCTGACTTCCACCCTAACATGACCCAAACCTGCTCTTACCAAAGTCAGTAATGACCTGTTTGCTCAACCGATGAGCATATTTGGCCTAATCCATCAGTGGATGGGTGTCTCCTCCTCTCTGAAAGTCCATCTTCCTTTGGCCTCTTTTTCTCCTCCCTCCTGGCAGCCCCTCCCCTGGACCCTCTGTTGACTGGACTCCTTTCCTTCCTCACCTATACCCGCTCCCTTGGTGACTGCATCTCACAGCTTTAAAACCCACCGACATGCTGACAACTCCCAAATGTATGCCTCTAGCCCTTATTTCTGATTTAAGAAAGCATTCCCAACTGCTCACCTACTATCTGTATTTGTCTAATAAGAAATCTCAAAGTGACTAGGTCCTAAATCAAGTTCCTGATCTTCACCTCCAAACCTGCTCCTGCCCAAGCCTTCCTCATCTCAGGTGGTGAATCCATCCTTCTGGCCACTCAAGCCCAGAGCCTTGCAGTCATCTTTGCCTTACTTGCTCTCACATCCATCACAGGATCCATAAGCAAATCCCGCCGGTCCTACCTTCAAAATACACCCAGATCTGGCCACTTCCACCCACCACTCTGGTCCAAGCCAATGGCATCACTTGCCAAGGGCACCACTGCAGTCGTTTCACCTGGTCTCCCCACTTCCTGCCCTGCCTCCACAGTCCGCACTCAGTAAGACAACAACAGGAAGGTGCCGTCCACACAGAGGGCACATTCCTCCTCTGTTCAAACCTCCAACGATGCCCACCTCATTAGACATCGAAGCCAAGGTCCACACTAGACGCTACAGGTACTAAATGTCTGACCCTTGCTTGTCCCTCTGAACCTCTTGCTACTGTCTCCCAGTCCCACTGGCCTCCTGGCAGATCCTCCAACATGCTTCCCACTTGCTCATTCGCCTCCCTTGGGTCGACTCAAATGTCACTCCCAGTGAGGCCCTCTCTGACCCTCTAGAATTATACCCACCCCCTCCTCCAACCTTATACCCACCAGGGCTTTCCTGGTGGCTCAGATGGTAAAGAATCCACTTGCAGTGGGGGAGGCCTGGGTTCAATCACTGGGTTGGGAAGATCCTCTGGAGAAGGGGATGGCTACCCACTCCAGTATTTTGCCTGGACAATTCCATGGACAGAGGAGCCTGGCAGACTACATTTCATGGGGTCACAAAGAGTTGGACACAACTGAGCGACTTTCACTTTCTCCTCCAACCCCTTCCTGCCTTATTTTCCTATATTTCACTCATGTATCATTTACTGTCTATCTCCTCCATTAGAACATAAGCTCCAAGAGGATAGGGTGTTTTGGCTGGCCCATGCACAGCTAAAGCCCCAGTGCCTAGAAAACACACAGCAGTCCTTCAGTAACTGGATAGAATTTATTACATTTGCTAGATAAACGCTGTGTAATAAATTCTCCTCTAAATCAGCCCTAACATGTCAACGTGGGACAGAAATCCTAGCTCCTGTGATCAATGGTTCTCAAACTTTGGTGTGAATCAGAAACACTCTGAGGCACTGGCTTAATATGCACATTCCTGGGCCTTACCCCCAGAGATTCTGATTCAGTAGGGACTGTGTGCTGTTGTGTTTTGTTTGTGTGCTGTTGTGTTTTGTCTGTGTGCTGTTGTGTTTTGTTTTTTTGCTTGTTTTTTTTTCACAAGCACCACAAGGGATTCCAATTCAAGTGGTATACCTACATGTGAGAAAGACCTTAGACCCCATACACTACAAGCATCTTATGTTTCCCCAAATCAAGTTATTTTAATATTCTCAATCAAACCACAAAGATAAAGCATATGCTCAGGAGACTACGACTTCCCTGGTGGCTCAGATGGTAAAGCATCTGCCTACAATGCGGGAGACCCGGGTTCAATCCCTGGGTCAGGAACATCTCCTGGAGAAGGACCACTCCAGTATTCTTGCTTGGAAAATCCCATGGAAGGAGGAGCATGGTAGGCTACAGTCCATGGGGTCGCAAAGAGTCGGACACGACTGAGCGACTTCACTTTTTTTTCTTTCTCAGGAGACTTCAAACAGTAAAAACTTCTGGGCAGATTTCCATGACATTAACTAAACTGAATCACTGACCATAAAGTGGAGATTCAGAAATATTTTCTTCAGGGTTATCAGCACATGATAACCCTGAAGAAAGACACAGACCAGGAACTGTGGAGATGGAGGGAGCCTTTGAAGTGCCCCCAGTTCTATGGCCCAGGAAGATGAAGCCAGAGGTGCCCTGTCAGAGGGCCCAGAGGCAATGTCCAGCCCAGCACTTCAACTCTCACTCAGAGGATCCTTCTACTGAAGCAGTTAGAGGTTTGCCAAGGGTTTCCTAAGCAGAGAGACATGGAATCACAAACACAGGTAAGCTCACCAATGGACTGCTGGAGGATCTGCTGCTCCTCTTCTTGTGCCTCCTTCTCCAGATCTCTCAAATCTTCCTTTGAAGGCAAGATGCCTTTTTTGCGTAAGATGTCATTCCACTCGGTGTCTGCGTTGGGGTCCTAGAGCAGGTGGACCAAGGGTACTGTGAGGGCCAAGTCCACTGTGGAGGGCGCCATGTTGGACAAGGGTTCAAACAGGAAAGTGGTAAGAAGGGGATTTCATACCAAATTATTCTGAAGTCTATTTCTGGGAATCTGTCAAAAGACACACAATCCCTGTTCCAATCTTCCTGTCTTAGGGTAAAAATCAGGCTATGATGTCCAGACTGACATCCATGCTGATGCCAAGGCTCTGACCTGGCTTCTGGTCAATTTTCATTAATGACTCAGAGTAATTTGTTCAACAGATATTTATTAAGTACCTACTATATGTAAATGATTGTACTAGATGGTAGGGAAGCATGGTGAATGCCAAAGTCACCAGTTTTACAGGTGAGAGAAAGAAATAGGCAATGAATAATTAAATACACAAAGAGACAGTATGACGAATGCAACGGCCAGGGTGCTAAGCTGGACTTGCAGGGGGTGTGCAGTCCACAAGACGGGCCAAGACGTTCTCTCAGAAGAGGCGACATTTAACTGTGACTGGAGGGTGAGAAGGAGCCAGACAGAGGAGTGAAAATTTAGGAAATTACTCTCCAGGCAGAAGGATCAGCCTGTGCAAAGGGCCCGAGTACAAGATATAGAGTATTCCAAAGTCCTGAGTGGCTGCAAGAAAATCAGAAGGAAGAGAGCCTGACTGAATCCCTAAAGGCCAAGGCTAAGAGGAAGAGCTGAGATGCCATGGAGAAGTTCACAATAGCTGATGCTTATTGAGTCCTACATACTGGGGACACCACAAAGTTCTTTGCCTGTACCTACCTAGTTAATCCTCACAAACTTGGAAGAGCCATGGCGTTAAGGAAGGCACTGCCAGGCTGGAACAAGTCAAAGTTACCAGGATTAACTATTAGAAAAAAAAAATGCCAAGGTGGGCTCCTAGCTCCAGAACACAGCTGCCCAAACCCTGGTTTGGCATGTCTTGGCAGGTCTGGAATATGAAACTAGGAAGCTGTGGAAAGGGCACTGGGCTAACCAGGCTCTACCCTCAGTTCCCTGGCCAGTCCTGCTGAAATATATCAAAGAGAAATAAACAGAATCCTTTCCATAGTGAGGTCAGGAAGGCCTCTTAAGATATGACATTTNCTGGAATATGAAACTAGGAAGCTGTGGAAAGGGCACTGGGCTAACCAGGCTCTACCCTCAGTTCCCTGGCCAGTCCTGCTGAAATATATCAAAGAGAAATAAACAGAATCCTTTCCATAGTGAGGTCAGGAAGGCCTCTTAAGATATGACATTTTTGAGCAGGGGCAAAAAGGACAGAGAACACAGAGGCCAGGGCAGCTCTGACTTTCCTCTTCATCAGATACACTGTATTTGGAGATGATCATCCTCTCCAGCCCTGATGGGGAGGATTGGAAGGACTAATGATGAAGCTAAAGCTTCAATCCTTTGGCCACCTGATGCAAAGAGCTGACTCAATGGAAAAGACCCTGNAGTCACTGAGTAGAAATATGCAAGTCTAAATTGGAAAATACAGGGGCTTCTGAAAAATACAGCCCTCCAGGCTTCTGTGTATGCAGCACTCCGAATTTGAGTTAAAGCAATGCCCCTCCCTGAACACCTGAGTTCGGTGGTGAAGTAGCAGACACAGAGAACGCAGCCAGCACATTTGTAGGGTAGGCGGACTCCCAACTTTGGCTACATTAGAAGCACCTGTTGTTCACTCAGTCTTGTCCCGCTGTTTGCAACCGCATGGACTGCAGCAGGCCAGGCTTCCCTATCCTTCACTATCTGTGAGCCTTCTAAAACTGCTGCTACCCTGGGGTCCCATCCCCAAATTAAATTTCTAGCCATGGGACCTGGAACTGATATTTTCTTTATAAAATTTTCATCGGAGTATAGTTCATTTATAATGTTAGCTTTCTGCTATAAAGCAAAGTGAATCAGATACGCACATATTCACTGTTTATAGATTCTTTTCCCATATGAGCCATTACAGAGTATTAGTAGAGGTCCCTGTGCTATATATTAGGTCCTTATTTGTTATCTCTTTTATACATGACATGACATTTTAGTCACTAAGTTGTGTCTGACTCTTTTGCAACGCCATGGACTGGAGCCTACCAGGATCCTTTGTCCGTGGGATTTCTCAGGCAAGAATTCTGCCGTGGGTTGCCATTTTCTTCTCCAGGGGATCTTCCTGACCCCTTGATAAATGATGAACAGACTTAATAAAACAGACAGACCAATTCTAAAATGAAATGTATCATATGGATTTCCTAACAGGCAAGTACTAGAAAAGTCCCTTCCACCATGTAGCCCAAGTGCCCATGGGTAGAAATATACCAAGAATCTGCATTAAAAAAAAAAAAATGTGACTCACACCTAAACATACTTCACATAGGATTATCCTGTAATATGTGACCACAAAGGATATTACCATTCAGGTATTTTCTGAGCAAAATGCCTGGTATGAATGACTCCTGCTCAAATTGCTGCAAAAGCTGCAATTGGCATCAAAACATGGTGACTGTGAGTTTTTGCCTTATAGGACCCTGGATATAGGAATGATATCTTTAGTCCATTGTTCTTTCTCATCCTAGAAGAAAAAGATGAATAGATTCACATCATCTGATAATCTCAAAATTTCCTCTTTTTCAAAGACGAAGGCTCGAATATGAAGATTCAGCTGAGTGGTTAAAAGAGAAATTTCAGTGAGCTATCATTAAAACTGAGACGCCACAGCTACTGCCAAATAATCTGAAATTTCATCTTCCAAACTTCACTGTTATTTGATCTTCAGGCAGCCATCATCCCAAGACTGGCTTGTGTGTGATTTCTCAGTGGAAAACTGCACTCAATTCCCCTTTTTTTCATTGCCTCTCATTTTCTGCTTATGTGTGCTGTGTGCTAGTCACTAATGCTGCTACTGCTGCTAAGTCGCTTCAGTCGTGGTCGACTCTCTGCGACCCCATATATGGCAGCCCACCAGACACTCTCGACCCTGGGATTCTCCAGGCAAGAACACTGGAGTGGGTTGCCATTTCCTTCTCCAATGCATGAAAGTGAAAAGTGAAAGTGAAGTCACTAAGTCATGTCTTACTCTTCGAGACCCCATGGACTGCAGCCTACCAGGCTCCTCCATCCATGGGATTTTCCAGGCAAGAGTACTAAGGCACATCCAACTCTTTGCAACCCTCCCCCGTGCTCTCCCAACTGTAACCCTCCAGGCTCCTCTGTCCATGAGATTCTCCAGGCAAGAATACTGAAGTGAGTTGCCATTCCCTTCTCCAGCAGATCTTCCTGACCCAGGGATCAAACCTGCATCTACAGGGTCTCCTGCATTGACAGGCAGATTCTTTACCACTGAGCCAGCTAGGAAGCCATTCTTTTTCTTAAAAAAAAAAAAAAGAAGGAAAATGATTGGAGAAGATGACTGCATGGCTGCCAGCTTCTGTCAGTGGTGAGATTGGTCAGAAGGTCAGATGGTTAAGAAATGGTACACACAGGAAAAACTAGGTGCTGAGATGATGTCTACAGTGAAAACATGTAGAAGTTTTTGGAACCTTGAGGATTATTGACCACAGTGAGGTATATATTTTGAAAGAAACTTTGGGGGGAAATTCTGGTAACCATGACCATGATCATGGGGAGAGCTGTTTTCCCAGAAAGCTATAGCTATTTGTTTTCAGGAACAATTTTCTAGAGAAAGGAGTAAAATGCAGAGCTAGAACAGCTTTTTGAAAAATCATTCATTATCAGAGAAATACAAATCAAAACTACAATAATGTGTCACCTCAGGCCAGTCAGAATGGCCATCATCAAAAAAAATCTACAAAAAATAAATGCTGGAGAGGGTGTGGAAAAAAGGGAACCCTCCTTCACTGTTGGTAGGAATGTAAATTGGTAACAGCCACTATGGAGAACTATATGCCTTTGAAAACTAAAAACAGAGCTACCATATGATCCAGCAATCCCATTCTTGGGCATATATCCAGAGAAAACCATAATTTGGAAATATACAGGCACAGGCTTCTCCATCCATGGGATTCTCCAGGCGAGAATACTGGAGTGGGTTGCCATTTCCTTCTCCAGGGGATCTTTCTGACCCAGGGATCAAACCCAGGTCTCCCACATTAGAGGCAGATGCTTTAACCTCTGAGCCACCTCAGTGTTCATAGCAGCACTATTTACAATAGCCAGAACATAGAAGCAACCTAAATGTCCCAGAGGAATGGATAAAGAAGATGCTGTACGTATATACAGTGGACGATTACTCATCCATAAAAAAGAATGAAATAATGACATTACAGCAACATGAATGGACCTAGAGATTATCACTCTGAGTGAAGTAAGTCAGACAAACAAATATCATCTGATATTGCTTATATGTGAAATATTAAAAAAGGGTACGAATGAACTTATCTATGAAACAGAATTCGAGTTACAGATGTAAAAAAGAAACTTATGGTTACCAAGGGGTAAGACAGGGAGTGATAAATTGGGAGATTGAAATGGACATAGAATAATTTTGGATGGAACTTATTATTTCAGCTTTGGGTTTCATAAGGAATGTTCACTACTCTTGGTATAAATAAAAATTCCATGGAGAGTGTGAAAAATGCATATTCCAAGTTTCATGCTTAGAGATTCTGGTTCTGTAGGTGTGGGGCAGAGATCAACAATCTGCCTCCTGGATAACTCTTTCAGATGATCGTCCTTAGATCACATTTTCTGACATCTGACTTCAGTGTTTCATTGGAATTCTACATGGCCTTGAAGAATGGCAGTCACAATGATGACCAGAAGCACTTACATAATGTAAGATAGATTTTAATTTATATGCAGAGTACATAACGCCTGGCTGGATGAAGCACAAGCTGGAAGCAAGTTTGCTGGGGGAAATATCAATAACCTCAGATACACAGATGACACCACCTTTATGGCAGAAATCGAAGAAGAACTGAAGAGCCTCTCGATGAAAGTGAAAGAGGNTGTAAGATAGATTTTAATTTATATGCAGAGTACATAACGCCTGGCTGGATGAAGCACAAGCTGGAAGCAAGTTTGCTGGGGGAAATATCAATAACCTCAGATACACAGATGACACCACCTTTATGGCAGAAATCGAAGAAGAACTGAAGAGCCCCTCGATGAAAGTGAAAGAGGAGAGTAAAAAAGTTGGCTTAAAACTCAACTTACAAAAAATTAAGATCATGGCATCCCATCCATCACTTCATGACAAATAGATGGGGAAACAATGGAAACAGTGACAAATTTTATTTTGGGGGGCTCCAAAATCACTGCAGGTGGTGACTACAGCCATGAAATTCAAAAACACTTGCTCCTTGGAAGAAAAGTTATGACCAACCTAGACGGCATATTAAAAAGCAGAGATATCACTTTGCTAACAAAGCTCTCTTGTCAAAGCTATGGTTTTTTCAGCAGTCATGTATGGATGTAAGAGCTGGACTATAAAGAAAGCTGAGCACCAAAGAATTGATGCTTTTGAACTGTGGTGTTGGAGAAGACTCTTGAGAGTCTCTTGAACTGCAAGGAGATCCAACCAGCCAATCCTAGAGGAAATCAACCCTGGATGTCCATTGGAAAGACTGTCAAGGTGAAGCTGAAACTCCAGTACTTTGGCCACCTGATGCGAAGAACTGACACATTTGAAAAGACCCTGATGCTGGGAAAGATTGAGGGCAGGAGGAGAAGGGGACGACAGAGGATGAGAAGGTTGGGTGGCATCACCGACTCGATGGACATGAGTCTGAGCAAGCCCTGAGAGTTGGTGATGGACAGGGAAGCCTGGCGTGCTGCAATCCATGGGGTCTCAAAGAGTCTGACACAACTGGGTGACTAAACTGAATTGATGATAGACTGTGTGGCTCATAATAAACTGTGGACAATTCTTAAAGAGATGTGAATACCAGACCATTACCTGTCTCCTAAGAAACCAGTATGTAGGTCAAGAAGCAACAGTTAGAATCCTATGGAACAACTGATTAGTTCAAGATTGAGAAAGGAGCACAACTGGGCTATCTGCTGTCACCCTGTTTGTTTAATCTGTACTCTGAGCACATCACAAGAAATGCCAGGCTGGATGAGTTATAAGCTGGAATCAAGATTGGTGGGAGAAACATCAACAATCTCAGATGTGCAGATCATACCACTCTAATGGCAGAAAGCAAAGAGGAACTGCTTGATGAGGGTGAAGGGGGAGAGTGAAAGAGCTGGCTTAAAACTAAATATTAAAAAGACTAAGATCATGGTATCTGGACCCATTACCTAATGGCAAACAGAGGGGGGAAATGTGGAAGTAGTGACATATTTCCTCTTCTTGGGCTCTAAAATCACTGTGGATGGTGACTGCAGCCACGAAATCAGAAGACATTTGCTTCTTGGCAGGAAAGCTCTGACCAACCTAGACAGGGTGTTGAAAGGAAAGTCATTACTCTGCTAACAAAGGTCAAGAACAACCTTGACCCAGTGTTCACATTCTTCCCAGTGTTCACATTCAGTTGTGAGAGCTGGACCATAAAGAAGGCAGAGCTCCTAAGAAATTATGCCTTCAAGCTGTGGAGCTGGAGAAGACTCCTGAAAGTCCCTTGGACAGCAAGGAGATCAAACCAGTCAATCTTAAGGGACATCAACCCTGAAGTTTTTAGTATATTTATAATGTGTAACTATCACCACCATCCAGTTCCAGAACATTTCTATCTCCCCAGAAAACCCCACACCTGCTAGCACTCATTCCCCACCCATCCTTTTTCTCAGACTCTAGAAACCATTAATCTACTTTTTGTCTTAGTGGATTTGCCTATTCTGGACATTTTATGTAAATAGAGTCATACGTATGTAGCTTTTTATGTCTGGGCTCTTTCACTTAGCATGTACTATTCCAAGTTCATCCGTGTCATAGCTTCATTCCTTTTCGAGGCTGAATAAAATTCCATCGTATAGATATATTACCTTTCGTTTATTGATTCACAAGTTGACATACATTCATGTCGTTTACTCTTTGGCTATTACCATATAGCCACAGTTGTTCTCAACCGTGCCAGATCCCATATCCCTTAGGTAACAAACATTACGTATATTCTCTTTCTTATTCTGAAATTCAGTGGAAAGACAACATAACTACAAACAATCATTTTAAAAGTCAGCACAGTGCTTTAACTATAAAGTAGAATAATGCATTTTTGATGTGTGAATCCTTCAGCTCAGCCACACTAGAATATAAAATCAAGTAGTCAGGTGATTTACCAATTGTAATAAAAGCATTCCTTTTTCTTTATTTCTAACATTTAAAAATAAGAGCTAAATAAATATATTTGTCTATACTCAAGTAGGATTACTGTGATTACACAGCTGCTAATGTCAGCTAATAGATATGTTGCCATGGTAACTGAGATATTATGGGCAGAGTGATGGTTTTCTAAAATGGTGAACAACTCGGTAAAATTTCAATCAAAACAAAGTACAATCTTCCCTCTGTTTTAAAGAGAATTAATCTAGAAAATTTGTTGTAGTCCTACCTAGAGACTGTCGTAAAGACTGAAGAAAGTCAGAAAGAAAAAAGCAAACACCATATATTAACACATATATGTGAAACTGAGAAAAATGGGACAGGTGAACTTATTTGCAAAGCAGAAACAGACACAGTAAAGAACAACCAAATGGACACCAAGGTAGGAAGAGAGGGTAGGATGAGTTAGGAGATTGGGATTGACATATAAATACTAATATGTATAAAATGGAGCTTCCCTTGTAGCCCGGTAGATAAAGAATCTGCCTGCAATGCAGGAGACCTGGGTTCAATTCCTGGGTTGGGAAGATCCCCTGGAGAAAGAAATGGCAACCCACTCCAGTATTCTTGCCTGCAGAATCCCATGGACAGAGGAGCCTGGCAGGCTATAGTCCATGGGGTCACAAGAGTCGGACATGACTTAGTGACTAAATCTAAACCACCATGTATAAAATAGATAACCACCAAGAACCCAGGCTTCCCTAGTGACTGAGAAGTAAAGAATCTGCTTGCAATGCAGGGAAAGAAAGAGATGAAAGTTTGATTCCTGAGTGGGGATGATCCCCTGGAGGAGGAAATGGCAGCCCACTCCAGTATTNATCTAAACCACCATGTATAAAATAGATAACCACCAAGAACCCAGGCTTCCCTAGTGACTGAGAAGTAAAGAATCTGCTTGCAATGCAGGGAAAGAAAGAGATGAAAGTTTGATTCCTGAGTGGGGATGATCCCCTGGAGGAGGAAATGGCAGCCCACTCCAGTATTCTTACCAGGACAATCCCATGCACAGTGGAGCCTGCTGGGCTACAGCCTGTAGGGTCACAAAGAGTTGGACATGCCTGAGCATGCATGCAATGAGAACCTACTCGTGCACAGGGGACTTTCTCAGTGACCTGTGGTGACCTAAATGGGGAGAGAATCCGAGGAAGAGGAGAGGCATGTACTCGTGTTCGTGACTCACATTGTTGTACAGCAGAAACTAACACAACACTGTAAAGCAACTATACTCCAATAAAAGAAAAGAAAATGTGCAGTAGTCCTAGAGAAATTCACTTCAAACTGGACAAAAATGTATGCTTGAATTTAATCAGATTTTACACAAAAGTCCTAGGTTCCTCAGCCCCACCCATGAGTGCCACCTGGATTCCTCATCCCATCTAATCATCAAAGTGACAAAAACAATTCTGACTCATTTCTGAGATATCCCCTAGGAGCTGTCCCTGCCCTCCTTGGAAACTATTGCTTTGTTATTCTGATACATTCAAAATCAATCAGTAACCCTACAGTCAACAAAAAGAACATTTCTTAAAATGTATGAAAATACAAAGAAAGATGTATTTTCTAAAACATAGCATCTTTATGTCCTTGGTATAATTTTCCCCCAAGTAAATGGCCTCCCTCTTTCAGGAGCCCCCTTTCTCCTCTCCACAGAGAAACAGCTTTGTGCTGTGTCAATGTTATCAAACTACTTCAGACAAACAAAGATCATTCTTATATGTAAGAATTAACCCCCAGGAAAGGGCAGCTCATCTCTTTCACCAGTTTTCTCATCTGTAAAATGGGGACCATGACTCCTAAGGATTTTGTAAAGAGTCTGTGATTAAAAGTCCTTCACATCAGTCGCTCAGTCATGTCCGACTCTGCGACCCCATGAATCGAAGCACGCCAGGCCTCCCTGTCCATCACCATCTNGGAGGAGAAGGGGACGACTGAGGATGAGATGGCTGGATGGCATAACGGACTTGATGGATGTGAGTCTGAGTCAACTCCGGGAGATGGTGATGGACAGGGAGGCCTGGCGTGCTGCAATTAATGGGGTCGCAAAGAGTCGGACACGACTGAGCGACTGAACTGAACTGAAGTGAGAAATAGCCAAGCATGGGCCCTTGTGCCTGATGCTCTCAGAGATGGCTGGGTGTCCGGCGAGGGGTCTCTGGCACCTGAGGGGCACTGAGGCTTCTGCCGAGGTGAAGAGATTGGCTCCCAGGGCCCTGGGCAGGAACGCTGCTCAGCACAGACCTCTGAGGAGCTCACTGGGGGGGCCTTTCCTGAAGAGACCAAGACCAGGCCACTGTGGCAAGAAAAGCAGCAGACACCAACTGCTGGTCATTCGGCAAAAGAAATGCTTCTCTTCTATCCTCCACTGTCATTGCCAAACCCAACACAGAAGAGGTGAGGTGCTCTTAGGGAGGAAGGGTAATAGCCTAGCAGTGGGCCCCCTGCCTCGCTTCCCAGTGTATCTCCTCACTCCTGCACTGGGTGCAGGAAGGGATTATGGGCTGTATTGTATCCCCCGCCATATTCATATGTTGAGGTCATAATCCCCAGTACCTCAGAACGTGACAGTATTTGAGGATGTAATTAAGAGGTAATCGTGCGTGTGTGCTCAGTTGTGTCCAACTCTTTTCAACCTCATGGACTGTAGCCCGCCAGGCTCTTCTGTCCATGGGATTCTCCAGGCAAGAATACTGGAGTGGGTTGCCATTTCCTCCTCCTGGTTTGTTTATCATTGGCAGGTAGATTCTTTATCATTGTGCTACCTGGGAAGCCCAATCCTATATGACAAGCATCCTTGTAAGAAGACGGTATTTGCTGCTATATTTAAAATGGATAACCAACAAAGTGAAAGTGAAGTTGCTCAATTGTGTCTGATTCTTTGTGATCTGGTGGACTGCAGCCTACCAGGTTCCTCTGTCCATGGGATTTTCCAGGCAAGAATACTGGAGTGGGTTGCCATTTCCTTCTCCAGGGGATCTTCCTGACCTAGGGATTGAACCCAGGTCTCCTGCATTGTAGGCAGACGCTTCACCGTCTGAGCCACCCGGGAAAACCAACAAGGACATACTATACAGCACATGGAACCTTTTGCTCAGTGTTATGTGGCAGCCTGGATGGAGGGGACTTTGGAGGAGAATAGATACATGTATGTGGATGGATGAGTCCCTTTACTGTCTACCTAAAGCTATCACAACATAATTAATTGACTATGAAAAAGAAAAAGGTGAAAATGTTAATCCCTCAGTCATGTCCAACTCTTTATAATCCTGTGGGCTGTAACCCACCAGGCTCCTCTGCCCATGAGATTTCCCAGGCAAGAATACTGGAGTGGGTTGCCATTTATTATTCTAAGAGGATCTTCTCGAACTAGGGATCAAACCCATGTCTCCTGCATTGCAGGCAGATTCTTTACCATCTGAGCCACCAAGGAAGCCCTGTTATGTTTCTTCCCAACCCAGGGATTGAACCTGGGTCTCCCACACTGCAGGCAGATGCTTTACCATCTGAGCCACCAGGGACTTCATTATGTTTCTAAACCTACTTAATTAAGCCCAAGCTGTGTTCATTCTTTTCCTGATGCTTGAGCGTAAAGTAACCAGGAATGCCCTTCCAACGGATATTTAGCTTACACCCCTAGACTCCTTTTCTCTTCCCCGTCCCTAGCTCTCTCCACTTTCACCTTGATATACTGATATACTCTAACTTTATACACTTCAGTTCAGTTCAGTCGCTCAGTTATGTCTGACTCTTTGCGACCCCATGAATCGCAGTACCCCAGGCCTCCCTGTCCATCACCATCTCCTGGAGTTCACTCAGACTTACACCCATTGAGTCAGTGATGCCATCCAGCCATCTCATCCTCTGTCATCCCCTTCTCCTCCTGCCCCCAATCCCTCCCAGCATCAGAATCTTTTCCAATGAGTCAACTCTTCGCATGAGGTGGCCAAAGTACTGGAGTTTCAGCTTCAGCATCATTTCTTCCAAAGAAATCTCAGGGCTGACCTCCTTCAGAATGGACTGGTTGGCTCTCCTTGCAGTCCAAGGGACTCTCAAGAGTCTTCTCCAACACCACAGTTCAAAAGCATCAATTCTTCGGTGCTCAGTCTTCTTCACAGTCCAGCTCTCACATCCATACATGACGACAGGAAAAACCATAGCCTTGACTAGACAGACTTTTGTTGGCAAAGTAATGTCTCTGCTTTTGAATATGCTATCTAGGTTGGTCATAACTTTTCTTCCAAGGAGTAAGCATCTTTTAATTTCACGGCTGCAGTCACCATCTTAATATACTCTAATTTTACCATAAAAATTAATGGTAAAATTAATTTTTATGGTAAAATTAATTTTACCATAAAAAAGTTCCAGGAAATAAAAGTTCAGGTGGAACTTTTATTTACACTAATTAATATTACTTAAGCTTTTTTATTATGAATGTGGAGGTTGATAAAGTAATAGTTACCTAGCTTTTAACGCGTCCACTTCTCTTTAACGAATCCAGTTGAATGTCTCCTGCTTCAGATACTTGAAGAGTCTCTATAGTTGGAGGAGTTGTATTTCTCTTCCTTTTCCTTTGTAAAAAAAAAAGTGAGCTTGATAACATTCTTAATTCTGGCACTAAGTGCACCTCCCTGAATCTTCTTTATGTGTCTCCTTACCAGAGGCGGCTCTTCCCACATTCTGAAATTCCGTCTGAGAATATTTTTTTCTTTTCTTCTAGTGAAGGGGTGTGTGTGTGTGTATACTTAAAAATAACTTTTTAAATTTCACAATAGTTGTAGATGAATAGTAGAGTTGCGGAGACAGTACAGAGAATAAGCATGGGGTGTGAACTGGTGAAGCCACTATGAAAATAGTATGGCAGTTCCTTAAGAAATTAAAAAGTAGAGTTGACATATGATCCTGCAATCCCATATATCTTAAAAAGATGAAAACACTAATTTGAAAAGATACATACACCCCAGTGTTCATAGCAGAACTGTTTATGATAGCCAGAACAAGGAAGCAACCTGACTGCCATGGACAAAGCTATGGATAAAAAAGACATGGCACGTGTACAGGATGGACTATTCTACTCAGTCATAAAGAGAATGAAGTGATACCCGATATGGACCTGGTACTTATCCTTTACATAATCACTTGTCCATTCATTTGCACAAACATTTTTGGAGAGTCTCCTTTAAGCTAAGGGCCGTGTTAGGCCTCAGAACTTAAAAATGAGTGAAGCATGGCTCCTGCCTTCAGGAAGCTTATGCTGACATGGAGAGGGACCCAGAGGGCAGCCAAGGAGAAGAGAGGAAGAGCTCTGTGGATGAGGAGGTCAAGAACTCTAGGCCCAGCATGTCAGACAGATATTCACAGGAGCTTTGAGGCAGGGGGACAGGAGACAAGGCAGAGAGAAGGACCCTGGACAACTTGCCACATCCCTCAAGAGAAGCTGGGGGAGGGGGTGGGGGTGGTAACGTAGATGTGGCTAACAGGACGGAGAAGGGATAAGGTGTCTTAGCTAGAAGAAATGAGCCGCCAAGAAGTGTGGCCTCTCCGGGGGGGGATGGAGGACAATGGACCTGGAATATCAGGATGTGAAGACAACCTCTTATCTAAGGTGTCCCAGAATCCCTGGTGCTCTGGACACTGAGCAGCCTCCCAGCCTCCACTCCCACCACTTCCCAGGTCATCAAGAAAGAGAAAGGAAGAGAGGTACAGCATCCAGGGACGAGATGGTGGATAAAGAGGGGTTTTAGCCCGATTCAGAGAGTGCAGAGAGGGGTGCGTTGGAGAAGAGGGAGGCGGTGAAAGGCAGCTAGACCGGCCGGCTTCAGGGCAGTAAGTACTCATTGCTTCATCAGTGGGCGCCAAGGCAGGTGGCAGTGTATGCTATCCTCCCCACAGACACCCCTCACTCTTCTTCACCTGTTTCAGGTCAAGGTGAGTTTTCCCCAAGAGGGTGACAAATGATAGCTCCTCCCTGGACCATGCATCCTCCAAGTGTGTGGACATATGGTCTACCAGCTGGCTGTCCTGCACCCTAGCATCTCTGCAACTGTTGTGAAGGGAAGCCTCTTCCCCTGGGCTCTGCTTTATCACGGTCACCCTCCAAGTTCTGTTTCACCAATGTCTGGAAGACAAAGACTAGGGGTATAAATAAAATAACTCCTACTGCCTCTCCTTCATGGTTTCTATTGATCGTGGCTTAAACTCTTGAGGCAAATTGATGGTTTTAATATTAAGCTGAAATACCAAGAGTCAGCAAAGAGATTAAAAATTGAGCAAAAAAAAAATATAACCCTTTCTCAAAGTGGAATTTTTTCAGCATCTTTGGATGTGGTTCATTTGGGCCAGGAAAATGTTTCTTTCAGGTATTGAGACACACAAGATGAGTAACTTTATAAAAACTGAGAAAGCCAGAGAGTCTAAACATGTTGCATTGGAAAAGTATCTGAATCTCCTATCTCCTGGGAGAGGTGGGGCAGGGTCCCCTCCTAATTGATCCAGATCCCTTTTCGGTCTCAAATCAGGTTAGCCATGGTGAACTCTTTTTTTTTTTTTTTACTTGATTTATTTGGCTTCCCCAGGTCTTAGTTGCATCATATGGGATCTAGTTCCCTGATCAGGGGTCGAACCCAGGCCCACTGCACTGAGAATGGGGAGTCTTAACCACTGGACCACCAGGGAAGTCCTGGCCATGGTGAACTCTCCATTCTCCTAGTTCTTGCACTGGGAACACCATCCCCACCTGAGTCAAGGGCTAAGGTGGCAAGGTTTGTAGGTTTGCAACTTCACGTGCAACTCAACCTTGTACCCGCATTTCATCTCACTTCTATTTCTTCATTTCAGTCTAACTTTAATAAAGGTGTATCAGTCATTTAACAAACATCCACAAACGTTGACTGTCCCAGCACTAGAGGAAAACAATGATGACAAGATATTCTAGATGGAAGGACTCTGGGTAGAAGACGTAATCTGATCATAAATGGAGCCAACAGTGTATGGAAGGCATGAATAAGGTCTAGTGGGAAATGTCTTATTAACTAAATCATGTCTTGCTATTGCATTAAGATCTGAGGATTTTAATCCCTTCAAATATATATTAAAGCATGTGTTCTTCAGCTATGTCCAACTCTTTGCGACTTTATGAACTGTAGCCCACCAGGCTCCTTTGTCCATGAGATTTTCCCAGAAAGAATACTGGAGTGGGTTGCCATGGCCTCTTCCAGGGCATCGTCCAGACCCAGGGATCAAACTTGCATCTCTTATGACTCCTACATCGGCAGGCGGGTTCTTTACCCCGAGTGCTGCCTGGGAAGCCCTTAAAGTATGGTTTTTAAATTTCAAAAATGGCAACCCACCCCAGTATTTTTGCCTAAAGAATCCCAGGGATGGGGGAGCCTGGTGGGCTGCTGTCTATGGAGTTGCACAGAGTCGGACATGACTGAAGCGAATTAGCAGCAGCAGCAGGATGGCTGTGCTGGGTCTTCGTTGCTTTGTGCGGGCTTTCTCTGGTTGCAGGGAGGGGAGGCTTCTCTTCCCTGTGGTGCAGGGCCTTCTCACTGTGCTGGCTGCTCTGTGGAGCACAGGCTCTAGAGCGGCGGGCTTCAGTAGCTGAGGCACACGNAATTAGCAGCAGCAGCAGGATGGCTGTGCTGGGTCTTCGTTGCTTTGTGCGGGCTTTCTCTGGTTGCAGGGAGGGGAGGCTTCTCTTCCCTGTGGTGCAGGGCCTTCTCACTGTGCTGGCTGCTCTGTGGAGCACAGGCTCTAGAGCGGCGGGCTTCAGTAGCTGAGGCACACGGGCTTAGCTGCCCCACAGCATGTGGGATCTTCTCAGACCAGGGGCCAAACCCATGTCCTCTGCATTGGCAGGTAGATTCTTATCCATTGTGTCACTGGGGAAGACCTACTCGGGACATTTTTAAGGCAGTTTGGACACTCTTCTTACTACATCTGAAAATTACTTAGTTGTCCATTTTAGAAAAAGAAATGCAAAAAAAAGCAAACTGGCTGTCTGAGGAGGCCTTACACATACCTGTGAAATGAAGAGAAGCGAAAGCAAAGGAGAAAAGGAAAGATATACCCATTTGAATGCAGAGTTCCAAAGAATAGCAAGGAGAGATAACAAAGCCTTCCTCAGAGATCACTGCAAAGAAATAGAGGGAAACAATAGAANGGTGACAATATACAGCCTTGATGTACTCCTTTTCCTATTTGAAACCAGTCTGTTGTTCCATGTCCAGTTCTAACTGTTGCTTCCTGACCTGCATACAGGTTTACCCAGACTAAGTACAAGTAGAATTGTTTCAGTTTACACCGTTGTTTCATTTCTAACCCACAATTACATTCATCAAATTAGAGACCTGAAAAAGCAACTTAAAAGTTAAAAACTGAAACTTACTTGATTCAGTTTCACATATTATCCCTATGAACCTCACAGTTTTGGTATTCAAGTCTTAATTACTCTTAGGAGAAGGCAATGGCACCCCACTCCAGTACTCTTTTGCCTGGAAAATCCCATGGACGGAAGAGCCTTCGGTCCATAGGATCACTAAGAGTTGNCTTACTTGATTCAGTTTCACATATTATCCCTATGAACCTCACAGTTTTGGTATTCAAGTCTTAATTACTCTTAGGAGAAGGCAATGGCACCCCACTCCAGTACTCTTTTGCCTGGAAAATCCCATGGACGGAAGAGCCTTCGGTCCATAGGATCACTAAGAGTTGGACAGGACTGAGCGACTTCACTTTCACTTTTCACTTTCGTGCATTGGAGAAGGAAATGGCAACCCACTCCAGTGATTTCGCCTAGAGAATCCCAGGGACAGGGGAGCCTGATGGGCTGTGGTCTGTGAGGTTGCACAGAGTCGGACATGACTGAAGCGACTTAGCAGCAGTAGTAGCTATTAATTGTTAATTTACAGGATACAGATAAAGACGCAGCTGAAGCCCTATGTCAATACTGATTTAAGAAATAGCTTAAAATACCATTCTTACAGCAGATCCTAAGATATTTCATGACAGCATTAAAATGTTGTGGGGAATTTTTCAGATTTTGAATTCATACTAACCTGGATTCAAATACCAACTCTCATTTAATTATTTGTAACTTTGGCAACATCTGTGACCATGTTTAGTCACAACTTCCTCACTTGTAAAATTAATATAATAGAATCAGCCACATAACTTTGTGGGAAATAAGTAAAACAATTTATGTGAAGCATTTGTTGGGTAAACAGTCAGCAAATGGAAGCTATTTTTATTGATCTAAAAAGGGAAGAATCCAATTTCCATTAACCATATTAGTGTCTTATCACAATATGTATGAGACGATGAAAGTATTTCACAGGTTCTGTTGAAATTAAATGAAAGTGTTTCCCCTCTTTAATTAAAGGAAGATGATATAAAGCCCTAGATTAGGGACTCCTACCTCCAGATCTCTATGTTTAATACCTATAAGTACTTCTAGTGAAATTTTCTCTGTTACCACCTCTTCTGAATATGCTATTACACAGTGATGGGTTCAATGTAGTTCAAAAACCCTTTTGAGTTGATTTTCTTTTACTGTTTTTATAATAAGGCATTCCCTTCTTATTTGAGTAGTTAGCTTTAAGTTAAGGAAGCAATGATGTGCTTTGACCTTTTATCACATGAGCTGTCTAGTTAAGGTCAGGATATCCAGCTTTCTGAAAGATTTGAACACTGGGATGGCAGAGGTGAATCAAGTCTTCCCTCTCAGTTTTTATACAGAAGGTACCCCCCAGATAAATTAACATGTGTACCCAGTGACACACAGTATCTAGAAGCTCAGTTGGCACAATGAAGTAACCCTTGTTTCATATTGTTGTTTTGCTCTTCTTGAGATGAGTGGCTCTACTGTAAAGATTTCTTTTGGAGACTGAATTAGGAGCCTAAGTTCCAAGTACAATGATGATGTAACTAGAGTACTGTCTATTACAGTTCAACATACAGAGTCCGCAGAAATAGCTTCTACAGTACAAACATGCAATTTCTTCAAGGCAAATGTGGAGGTTGGAATGAACTCTAAATTGCGTGTAATTTACCTGACCTAATTTTTTTAATTGTCATAATCAAATCTCCATGAATTCAGCTCTCCAAATTTCCATCTCTGCTATCTCATATATCAAATGGACAGAAAGTTAAACAAGGTTCAAAGAATTAAAAGTATTACCCTCCATACCTCTGTATTTCTTTCTAATTAAGAGAGATGTTAATTGAAATTAGAGTGACACAGACTGAGTGCAGAAATCTCCCGAGTATTGTAATTGGTTTGTGGAGCTGTAGCCCCAGGGTTATTCACTGGAGTGATTCCTACCTGGTTGGGAATAACTGAAAAGCCTCACCTAAATAGCAGCCTCAAGCTTATGAAACAGGATTGCCAGTGGAAAAGCAAATGTATCCACATCCAAATTAGATTTGCTTTAAACATTTATGGAGAAAGTATTTGAGGTCAGATGTTTTTACTAATCAGTTCACTTCAGTTGTCCTTTCCTTATGCAATTTCCCCCAACTCAGTTTGGTCACATCTAGACCTTTTAATGGTTTCATATTACCAACAGAACCAAACAGAATATTTCAAGACTTTGCCCCCAGGCTCCAACTACCTTCCACAGTATGTTTCAACCAAACACATGAGAGTGCCGTCTCATCAAATAGATATATTCACATTGCCACATTTATTGAACAATTCTTCTGCTTTCTTCTTTTCTCTAGAATAACAAATGCTTAGCAATCCCACCAAACCTGCAAGATTCAGAACAAATACTATGTCTTCCAATAAATCCTTGAGTGCTCCTCTTGGATGAAAATAATAATCATCTCCTTTGAACTTTCCTATCCTTCATGTGTATCTCCCATTGATTCCTCCCTCTTTACCTAATACACCAAGCTCCTTGAGGAAAAAAGCTATGTTTTATTAATTCCTGAAGCCCCAGCATTTATCCAATGTTAGTTATCAAGTATTTGTGAAATAAATTTTAGATTAAAAATTATATTTATAACAAATTATAAATTAACAATTATACATTTTAAAAGCTTTACTTAGGATAGTTTCTAGGATAGCTTGTATAATGATCTTTTCTTGCAGAAATTTAGAAAAAAATTAAATAAGGAAATTGAAGAGAAGACAAAAAGTTGGAGTAATCAAAACCCCAAATGTTAAACAGAAAATAAAGTTAACATTTTATATATTCCCACCTTATAATACAAAGCATTGAGTATAGCTTTAAAATGTACATAATATACATGACATAATATAATAAAACCAAATGTCAAATTTAATATATATTTGTCTTGGTTCAACAATATAAAAATCTATAAAAAGTCTTTTGTCTTAAGTATAACTTAAGTCAGTGAATACTAGCTTATGCCAAGGAAAGCAGATTGTTAGTAATTAAAGTGATAAAAAAATATATGATGCAACCCTTACCTTTGAGAACTCCGTAAACAAGACACATACAAGCAAACTAATATAAAAACAGCATATGCAAATTCCAAGAGGGTATACAAAAACAGTTATGAGGGTTTAAAGTTTAGAGAAGAGAGATGCTGTTTTAGTCTATTTGAGTTGCTATAACAAAATACCTCAGACTGGGTAGCACATAAACAACAAATATTTACTTTTCACAGTTCTGAAAGCTGCAGAATCCAAGTTCATGGCAGATTCAGTGTTTGGTGAGGACTCTTTTCCTGGTGCATAGTTCGTCCTCTTTTGGGACCACACAGTAGAAGGGGCAAGCAAGCTCTCTAGGATCACTTTTAGAAGAATGCTAATAAAGAAATGCAAAAAAGCAAAATGGCTGTCTGGGGAGGCCTTACAAATAGCTGTGAAAAGAAGAGAGGCGAAAAGCAAAGGAGAAAAGGAAAGATATAAACATCTGAATGCAGAGTTCCAAAGAATAGCAAGAAGAGATAAGAAAGCCTTCTTCAGCGTTCAGTGCAAAGAAATAGAGGAAAATAACAAAATGGGAAAGACTAGAGATCTCTTCAAGAAAGTTAGAGATACCAAGGGAACATTTCATGCAAAGATGGGCTCGATAAAGGACAGAAATGGTCTGTACCTAACAGAAGCAGAAGATATTAAGAAGAGGTGGCAAGAATACACAGAGGAACTGTACAAAAAAGATCTTCATGATCTGGATAATCACGATGGTGTGATCACTCATCTAGAGCCAGACCTCCTGGAATGTGAAGTCAAGTGGGCCTTAGAAAGCATCACTAGGAACAAAGCTAGTGGAGGTGATGGAGTTCCAGTTGAGCTATTCCAAATCCTGAAAGATGATGCTGTGAAAGCACTGCACTCAATATGCCAGCAAATTTGGAAAACTCAGCTGTGGCCACAGGACTGGAAAAGGTCAGTTTTCATTCCAATCCCAAAGAAAGGCAATGACAAAGAATGCTCAAACTACTGCACAATTGCACTCATCTCACACGCTAGTAAAGTAATGCTCAAAATTCTCCAAGCCAGGCTTCAGCAATACGTGAACCGTGAACTTGCAGATGTTCAACCTTGTTTTAGAAAAGGCATAGGAACCAGAGATCAAATTGCCAACATCTGCTGGATCATGGAAAAGCAAGAGAGTTCCAGAAAAACATCTACTTATGCTTTATTGACTATGCCAAAGCCATTGACTGTGTGGATCACAATAAACTGTGGAAAATTCTNTCCTGAAAGATGATGCTGTGAAAGTACTGCACTCAATATGCCAGCAAATTTGGAAAACTCAGCAGTGGTCCCAGACTGGAAAAGGTCAGTTTTTATTCCAATCCCAAAGAAAGGCAATGCTAAAGAATGCTCAAACTAGGGTCTACAGATAGGTCTTAAAATATTCTTTTGGCGAAAATAGGATTAAAACTTATTGCAAAAGCTTATGAAAGTGAAAATAACCTTTATTATAAAATAAAAAACTAAAAACTGAATCCTAGAAGTGTGATGCCTAAATGACATTTTAAAAGGAGAACTCTTAAATATGATGAGAAGCTTGAGAGACTTCAAAGAAAGAAGGTTGAGTGCAGTTTATGTTCATGACATGTATTATTGGGGCCCCTCAAATGTCATTTATGGAGGAAGAGTCTAGAGTTGGTATGTGAGATTTTATGAGTTTTTTTGGTTTGTTTTTTAATTTTATTGACATATAATGTGGTGTTAATGTCTGCTGTACAGCAGAGTGATTCAGCTATACACATATATACCCTTTTCATATTCTTTTCCATTATGGTTTATCACAGGGTATTCAATATAATTCTCTGTGCTACACAGCAGGTCCTTGTTGTTTATCCATTCTATATAGAAGAGTTTGCCTTTGCTAATCCCAAACTCCCAGTCTATTCCTCTCCCACCCCTTGGCAACCACAAATCTGTTCTCTGTGTCTGTGAGTCTGCTTCTGTTTCATAGATAAGTTCATTTGTGTTATATTTTAGATCTCACACATAAGTGACAGCATATGGTTCTTATCTTTCTCTTTCTGACTTATTTTGCTTAGTATAATAATTTATAGGTCTATCTCTGTTGCTGCAAATGGCATCATTTCATTATTATTTTTATGGCTGAGTAATATTCCTTTGTGTGTGTACACAACATCCTCTTTATCCATCATTTGTCAGTGGGTATTTAGATTGTCTCCATGTCTTAGCTATTGCAAATAAGACTGCCATGAGCATAGAGGTTATAGATTATAGTTTTGTCTGGATCTATGCCATAGGATCAGAGAGTTGGACACAACTGGGTAACTAAACAAGAACAAATGCCCAGAAGTGGGATTACTGGATCATATTGGAGTTAGTATGTGTTAACTTGATGCTGTAACTTTGAGCCCCTGGTCAGCAATATAGGAGCAGTTCTCATTAGAGCAAGTCCCTTTGGTACCATTTGTATGACAAAACTCATCTCCAAAGTGTAACTAGAGCCAACACTCCCTGAGTGCTCACTGGGCACCACCACTCTAAGTCCCTTATATGGACTATCTACTCAGTCATCACAAAAATGACGTGAAGATGCTGTTATTACCAGCCCTGTTTTATCATGAAAGTGACCAACCCACAATCCTGCAACTAAAAGGTGGAGTCAGGATCTGAAGCCAACCAGATGCTCCCAAGCGTGTACTTTGAACTCTCAATAAAAACAAGGTCATCAAGACATGCTAAAACAATACCAAATCCAGCACATTTTAAACATATATATCTTAAAGCTTCCTTGGTGGCTCAGACAGTAAAGAATCTGCCTGCAGTGCAGAAGACCCAAGTTCGATTCCTAGGTCAGGAAGAATTCCCCTGGAGAAGGTAACGGCAACCCACTCCAGCATTCTTGCCTGGAAAATCCCATGGGCAAAGGAGCCTGGTTTGCTATAGTTCGTGGGGTCACAAAGAGCTGGACACGACTGAGCAACTAACACACATACACTTTAAAAATATATCCAATTCCTCCCCCAACACTTTCCAATGTCAATGTTACTTTATTTTTTACATAATTGAATATTCTAGTGAATAAAGAGGCAAGAGAATTCTCTTTAAATAGTGCTCACAGAAAGAAATTTGACATTTGTTTAAAACAACTGCTCGATTGCCTGATCCAGACTCCCATTGGCACTGAATTCTGAAAAGAGAAAGGAAAAACGTACAGGTCAGATGGAGTCATTATTGGAATGGAGACGAAGCAGAGGGGCATGTTATTACACAACATATTTAAAAATGCCTCACTTGACACGGTGTAAAGGCCCATAATCAGGACTCATGAGATATGTTATTGCTGTAACTGATCAGGCCATTAAGTCAGTGTGAGCGGGATGGCCTCAGGGGCCAGCTCCCCCTGTGCAGCCGGGGTAGCATGCTCCCCAGCATCTGGGCAGAGCTCTCAGACACTCTGGCCTGCCAGGGCCTCCGTCACTGCTGGCTGGTCCAGGCTGTGCTCCAGGTGGGAGGCTGGGGCGCCCCTGAAGGACACCAGCCTCATATTCCTGGAACCACATCATTGTAAGAGACAGAGAAGGTCCAGAGTTGCTTTCATGCAGACTCCCCCAACATCACCACAGGCCAGAAGCCGAGAAATCCCCTGAGATTTCACCTTGGAGTCTCTGAGCATAATTGAATGGAGGGAATAGTCTGGCTTGGCTGTAGTCAGAAATGCTCCCAGTATAGAAAACTCCTCCCCACCAAGCATGCCGGATACTTGGATTTGCCTCATCACAAGGGCCCAGTGAGAAGTCACAAAAGCTCTTGCTTCCTCACAGCGGCTGCTGGAGACAGCGCACCTGCAAAGACTGCCTTATTTGGGACAATGCCAGGCTGCAGTGGGGTCTTTGCAATGCTGAGAGTGTGAAAGGGAGGGAGCAGAGGTCCTTAGGGGTTCCACATGGTCCCCACTTTTTGGAACTATCACCCCTCTGGCTGCCTCTCACTCCCCCATGTCTGACATAAAACATTTATTTGGAGAAGAGTTACAGGGAGGCTGACCTTGGACAATCCTACCAGGTGTCAAAGTCAAGGTTTCTTCCATTCCTTGGCTGAAAAACAAACAAACAAACAAAAAATGGAGCCACTTAGTTTGGAGTTCTGAGACCAAACTGCCTGGAATCTGATTCTTGGTTCCAGATTCTTTCTCTACTACCCTAAGCTTCTGTTCCCCTAACTGGGATGTTAGCAGCTTCCTTGGGCACTCAGCTTGGGAGTGGGTCTGTGGGTCCTCTGGACAGTGCCCTGGGACCCCTGCTGCTCCTACATCCCTGACACTATCCCCCACCCCACCACTCCATCCCGCAGCCTCTGTTTATATGGCAGGACCATCCCCAAACCATTCATCACAAGATTTCTCACCCTAAAGACACCATGCAGACCCAGACCACCTGTTTCTGCAATCACTTTCCAGAGAACAACCACCAACAGGGCATGCGGGTTTAAAAGGTGTACTTGGCTGTCGTGGAGGTGGGAAGAATTTCTGTGGCTAAGTAAGTTTGGAAATGTACGACTGAGCCACATTAAAGAGCTTGTTTGCTGAGGACATGGAAGTGTGCTCTGCAAACTTTGGAGTGTCAGGTGCAGTGGTTTTGACCGTATTTGACTTTTGCAGAGCATCTCTTAGCACCAATGACCCCAGAATGAAGATGGAGGAGCATACGCTTAGTCTGACTCACACGTTTTTCTGATGCAAACACTGAAGATCTAATGGATGAAACAGCTAGTGAGTGGTAGATCAAGAACTAAAAGACCATATGTGACTTTTGCAAGAGGCGTCAAGTCCCATCAGGAGAAGGACCAGTAGACGCTTATTCCCAGGAGAGTGCCAAGTTTTCTGAACCTTCATGCTAGGGAAAATGGACTCCAACTATGGTTGGTCCCCGCATCTGTCCATCAACATAGCTCCTGCCTCCCACCCCTGAGCTCCTCCCAGAGCCCTCCTGTGCTCAGCCTGTGTCCTGCTGGACCTTTGCCTTTCCAAGTGATGACTCACACCCTAAGGGTGAGAAAGTTCCCTCAGTGATTCACCAGTTCCCCATGGGGCCCTGGCCGGGCTCATTCAGTAAGAACTCCATAACTGAGGAGGTAGAACGGAATCAGGGTGAAAAAAAGGAAAAAAGAAATACGCTTTACCCTGAAAAGGAAAAACGGTCTTCCCAACATGGCAGTGTAATCCTGAGAGATAAAAACACAAACTGTTACCCGATCAGGCTGTGCCAAAGGTCTTTCAAAGATGTCTATGGCAGTAGTTTTCAAAGTGTGGTCCCCAGACACAAAACATCAATGACACCTGGGAACTTGTTAGAAATGCAAAACCTCAGGTGCCCACTGATTCTCTGGGGTTGGGGCCCAGCCATGTGAATTTTAACAAGGTCCCAGGTTCTTATGGCTCATGGCCAACTAAAAGAAGCACAGGCATTGATACCTGGGGTTCATGACACCTGCAGGATCCCTCCCCAAATTTGCACAATGGCCTGTGGGCCCCTGAGCACAAATCTCCAGGATCAGATGGCCCCATGTGACTCATGTGTAAGAACTGACATGAAATAGTACCATCCAGGGGCATGGCTCCTTGGTTTCTTTCTGTTCCAGGACAAGCCCAGGGAAACCCCAAATTAGATGCTCAGCCTCAGAGAATTCCAGAGCATAGTGTGAGGCCAGTTCTTTGCAGAAGTGGTCCAAAGAGCTTGCAAGCATTCCCCCTCTAGGAGATGCACGTCTTTCTTTTTGGGGTGGCATTCACCGTAAGGTTTACCTACCTTTTTGGTAAAATCCGCTGCAGTGGCCCTGGAATCCTGTAAAGGAATAAGGACTGGGTTCATTTAATAGGAAACTCACCCCCTGCTCCTTGGCTTGCAATGGTGCTGTGACCTGGCCCCTCCCTGGTTCATTCTAAGATAACCAGAAATCAGATGCAAAAAAGTCATTCGAGGAGACAGCTAACCTTGGAGACAATTACAATTTCATATTCTGGAAGGTGAGGATGTTTTCTTGATTGAGTTGCCTTAAGGTCTAGGACAATGTTAAACTTGCTTGTGTTCTTCCCAACAGCTTCCACTTGAAATTGACTCCTGGCTTAGGCATATTTTTCAAGGATAAATGATTTCAGTTTTTTTCAGCTCATCTATGCCAGTAAATCTGGCCTGTAGTGGAGGCTGACTCAAGCTGGAAGCCTGCCATCAGCATCTGAGCAGATAGACTGTGATGGCCTGTGCTCAGGGTGACCAACTGGCTTCTCAGGAAGTGAGCAATTTTCTGGGGTCTTGGCATTTTCAGAGCTAAACCTAGGAATGTCCTGGGCCAACTGCAATGAGTTGGTCATCTTACTTGGACTCACATTGTCCAAAAAATTGTGTTTCTTTGTTTTGGTCTCATGCAACAAAACCTTGATGGACCTTTACAACAGGTTCAGCCATTACTGAAACTGCAATGCAATGCTAAGTCGCTTCAGTCGTGTCTGACTCTTTGCGACCCTATGGACTAGAACCTGGCCCACCAGGTTCTTCTGCCCATGGGATTCTCCAGGGAAAAATACTGAAGTGGGCTGCCGTTCCCTTCTCCAGGGGATCTTCCTGACCCAGGGATCAAACCCAAGTCTCTTGTGTCTTCTGCATTGGCAGGTGGGTTCTTTACCACTAGTGCCACCTGGGAAGCCCATTATTGAAACCAATCATAGCTAAACTTAAATTTTAATCAAAATGATTCATTTTAAAAATTTAATTTTTATTTCATATTAGTACATAGCTGATTTACAACGTTGTGTTAGTATCAGAGATTTTTTTTTTAAGAATCAAAGCTCTGATGTTCCACCTAAGACCCAGAGTGGCCACATATAAATAAATGAAAATATTTTAAAAAAGAACAAAAGAAGCAAAGCTCTGAGATAAGAATAAAGGAGCAGGTGGGACAGTGGGCAGCAGTGTGTATGACCAGGGCAGGTGTCTATGTCATGAGGAAGAATAAGAAGGGGCAGGGAAAGTGAAAAAAAGAAAAAAGGCGCAAGAACTAAAATGGAAAAGGATGAAGAGCACAGATGAGGAGATGGTCACGAAGCTGGACCACAGCCCCTCCCCCACCCCAGCCCTGCAGCCGCCGTGTGAAGATTGTGCAAGAAGGAAATGCCAGCAAGCACCGCCCAAGGCGACAAAAGGCATTCACCAGGGCAAAGTGAACTTTTAGCGGTATTAACTGTATGGTGGAAGGAAAAAGTACATACGCGCCGCCAAAATGTCTTCATCCTTCGATCAGCAAGCTTGGCTGCCAGACGCATTAGAGGGTGCACGGGAGGAAACTGGCAAAGAGGCGGTGAGGGTCAGATAGTGCCAGGATGGAGCCCAGGGCTATGCGCAATCGTGTCTGCTCACCCTCTTACAAATGGGTTTAATTTTCAGAGTAAAATCCGTTTCCAAGCCTAAGCCTGAAGTTTTATGATATCAATAAAGAATCGCTTGCCTGGCTCACACATTTCATTCCAACACATCACTTAAAAATATTCCCTTAGGGGAAATCGGACTCGTATCTGCATTAACCCCAAGCAATTGTCCTAGTGTGGAGTACTTCATCACAGAAGCGTCTCTGTGAAGATCCTCTCTGGCTCTCCAGGTGTGCTCTCCTCCTCTAAGGGACAAGGCTAAAAGGCGCCATTCATCACCACCACCCAACGGATTTTATTTCCCTGAATGTCTCATCTGTGACTGCCCACCACACACTCAGACATACACACCCTACCTTGTCCAGTCCTGTGAACTCTCCCCAGGTATTTTGGCTCAGAATAAAACTTAATTTTTGTTTCCCTGGTGGCACAGTGGTAAAGAATCCACCTGCCAATGCAGGAGACATGGGTTTGACCCCTGGATTGGGAAGATCCCCTGAAGAAGGAAATGGCAACCCATTCCGGTATTCTTCCCTGGGAAGTCCCAACGGACAGCGGAGCCTACAGACAAGGGGGTCGCAAAAGAGAAGAGTCAGACAGGACTTATTGACTGAACAGCAGCAACAGAAGTTAACTTTGGCATCACAGGCATGGAATGTATCTTTTCCCGCCCATTTTTACTTTTTTAAAGATTTTCTGATGTGAACCATTTTTAAAGTCCTTGTTGAATTTGTTACAATATTGCTCCTGTTTTATGCTTTGGTTTTTTGGCTGTGAGGCGTGTAGGATCTTAGCTCCCCAGCCAAGGATTGAACTTGCACCCCTGCACTGGAAGGCAAAGTCTTAACCACTGGACTACCAGGGAAGCCCCCCCTCCATTACTGACATTGCTCCATTTGCAGTGCCCATGGCCTGTCTTGACGATATCCCCCTCCTTACCCGATCCCCATAACTAAATCTATACTACTCTGAGTCTTTGCCTCTAAGGAAAAAAATATTTTGTTTAGTATTTGTATGTTTGTTTGTGTGCTTCTTTTAAAGATCTTCCTGAAGACTTGGAAAGTCTTGATTAAATAAATAAGTAACTTTCTAATCGTATAATTTCAATCACTGTGACTGGACTGAAATTCTAGCAAAAATTCTATTCTATGATTTTCCCAATATTCTCTAAATCATACCCTGTAGAAATTCAACAATCTCTCCCTGAGGATAACTCAAATTTATAATACGAAAATTAGAGGTGATGCTTTTAATTCCCACAGCACATATTACATGGTGACAGTGATAAAAGACGCCCATGGATGACTGTTGGGAATATGGCACTTTACACTTCACAAAGTAGTTTTCCAAAATTTGAAAACAAAAGGTAATAATGAGTAATGTAAACAGAGTTCAGTTTTTGCCAGGTTCTTCTCGTGCCTCTGTTTAAGTGCAGAATAAAAAGTGATTTCCCACTCATTTTTCCTTTTCTGTAATGAGTTCTCTAGCTTTTCAGATCTGTCTGAACCTCCCTGGCCCCTTCCCCAGAGATGATCCTTGTAGTCCTCGGAAAAAAGCACCAAGAGTGTCTGTAAGTCGCCTGTTTTTCTATTTATCTGCATATATTAAAGATTTTTTTTTAATGTGAACCATTTTTTAAAGTCTTTATTGAATTTGTTACAATATTGCTTCTGTTTTGGGTTTCGGGTTTTTTGGCCCCAAGGCATGTGCAATCATGGTTCCCTGACCAGGGATCGAACCTGCACCCCCTACACTGATAGGCAAAGTCTTAGCCACAAGACCACCAGGGAAGTCCCTATCTGCCTACATTAAATGAAAAGGGAGAAAGGCAGGCAGAGGAAAGTGACTTTTACAGAAAGATGATTATGATAAAATACTGACCCCAGACTTAACTGGATGCGTCGGCTCCTGAGTTCTGGAGTAGTGAAATAAAAACTAAATAAGAGGGAAAAAAGATTGATTTAATTCTAAGTGTCACCTGCCGAAAGCGTAGTAATTGTATACTTTGTTACTGGGCTGGTAGTACTTACCCTTTTGTATATGTCTTGATTACCCTGAAAAGAGAATAGTGAGGATGTCACATAGAATTTTACTAGGGCAGGTTTCCAGTAGAAATTACAGCAGGCACCTTCTTGGCTTACCTGAATATTATGAAATAAATTGGCAGTCTAAAAGGAAATCATTTTACCACCTTAATAAGGCTGTAGTTGATGTGGAATCTTGCAAAAAGGAAATTTGCCAGCAATAACATTACTTTAAAACTTAATCTTATTTTACCCTCTCGATCTTCAGGGAAAACATACTCTATAATGCGTTGAAGCAATACCCTAATCAATTCCCAGATAGCCATCTGACTAAGAGGTGGGATAAAATAATGGTTGCAACTTTTAATTTGCTCCTGGGCGTATGCTAGAATTCAGTGTTTTGAGGGTTGGTTCATATAGCCCAATTTCCCCCTCCTAAAATCTCTCTACATGAATCTTCACTGTTTTTTTATTTTCCCAGAAAATCCAGCTTTTAATTTCCAAATCCTTGTTAGAGCATCATTTTGTTCTGTCTGTATGAATGACAGCCCAGGAAAAGCTGTACTGGCAGCATATCCTACTCAAAGATGTACTGTGAATGATCTTGCAAATATCTGGTTACTATTGGTCTCATCTCATTTGTAATACTGACTGACCTCATCTCATTTATAAACATTGTTGAATCAGCTCAGACTTCAATCAAAACAGAAATGAAAATTGTCAGAAACACTTTGATTTTGTTGCTGTGAGTAGATCTTCCTACAAACTTTGTGGAGACTTTCTTCAGTAACCAATACTTACATAATTCTCTCTTTCTCTGTGTGTTATGCGTGTACACGTACACACATGCATATGGACACACACACACAAATGAACCTAAACTATTAACAGCAGAGGCTCAGTGGACATTAACCCTCTACTTCCTTACCATCACCATTTCTAAATCAGCCTACTACTTTTACAACTCCTGGTCTCCTTGTGAGCATCTGTTCAAGAAGTGTGTGTGTGTTGTGTATGTGTGGTATATGTGTGTGTGCGTGTATGCATGTTCTGGACACATATCAGTTAAGCAATATTTTTGTTACCATGTTTATCAACTTTATACCATTACTTTCCAAGTCAAAAAATTTTTTGAAGATGATTTTCTAGGTGATGAATGCCAACTCTCAAGATCATATGTACTTTCCTTGCTTTATTTTCTTTTTAGAGAAAAAATGTTTTTTCAAATTTTAGTTATCTATATTATAGACTGTTTCCCCAACTAGAATATAAGTACCATGAAAGCAAGTAATTCTGTCCATTTGGATCAGTACTGTCTCCCCACATAGTATGCAGTTATATGCATATATGTGATTATGTGGGCCTCCCAGGTAGCTCAGCTGGTGAAGAATCCACCTGCAATGCAGGAGACCCTGGTTCAATTCCTGGGTCGGGAAGATCTCCGGGAGAAGGAGTAGGCTACCCACTCCAGTATTCTTCAGCTTCCCTGGTGGCTCAGATGGTAAAAAATCTGCCTGCAATGTGGGAGACCTGGGTTTGATCCCTAGGTTGGAATGATTCCCTGGAGGAGGGCATGGCAACCCACTCCAGTATTCTTGCCTAGAGAATCCCATGGACAGAGGAGCTGGTGGGCTAGTCCATGGGGTCACAAAGTCGGACACGACTGAGTGACTAAGCACAGCTCAGCGTGTGATTATATATATGATATGTATATGTGAGTATGATAATTGTAAGAATGCAGATGAACTACCAATATTTTATGGTCATTTCTATTTAGGAGATTCACTTGTTATTTCCTNTGGTGGGCTAGTCCATGGGGTCACAAAGTCGGACACGACTGAGTGACTAAGCACAGCTCAGCGTGTGATTATATATATGATATGTATATGTGAGTATGATAATTGTAAGAATGCAGATGAACTACCAATATTTTATGGTCATTTCTATTTAGGAGATTCACTTGTTATTTCCTAAAACCATATTTTTATACACCCAATGCATACACCCAGAATTCTGTAGGTTGCAAAAGAGTGCTTATTTACAGATATTGATTACAGCATAAACAGGTGCACTTTTATAAATATAAGACTTATCTTACATACATCAATTTTTTTACCTTAGGTTGTCTAGAAAGACTTGCCCAATATGCCATGCGCTAAAAAAATGAGGAAAACAAATTAAAGATAAGTACAAATTCCTTAATCAATAGAATTAAAATTAAATTCTAAAATTGTTTCCTTTATGAACCTTGCATTATCTTCTCCCACAGCAGCCATGAATTTCAACACAACTCCTAAGATAATTTAAACGAGGCCATGAAAATGACAACAGTGAGTTTCTGCTGTAGCCAAGAATCTGATCTGAAAATAGTCTGATCTGAAAATAGTTTTAAGTGAACANAAGAAAATAATACTGTATGCAAATAATACTGTTGCAACCTTGAAAGGTACCTGAAGTCTTACTTGATAGGATATGTGGTGAGCTGATGGAATTGAGTGTAGGTTTCTTTCACCAAGAGAAAAATTATGAAGCATGTGTTAACTGCCTTCAACTATTTTGAGAACTGTCATAAGAAATATTAGTCTTATTCTGTATATCCCCCCAAGGGCAGAACTAAGGCTAATGGTTAGAAAGCACATGCGATCATATTGCAGACTGCTGTAAAAAAGTTTTTGATGACTGGAGGTATTCAAAAATGCAAAGTAATTCAAAACAACCCCCTAAGGATTTATTAAGAGTTTCTGCATTAACAATACGATGATAAAGATCATAAGGACTGCAACCTCAGGGAACAGAAAATTAAATTATAAAAAGAGGGAGGTGGATATAAATATGTAAGCAGATAAATAAAAGGTAATAAGACATTGTAATATTAATAAGATGCTTTTGGAAACCAGGGGAGGCAGATACTGGCTGACTTGGTCTGGTAGTAAGCTGAGTGTCACTGAAAGTAATAAAATAGGGAAACTATAGAGGTGATCCCTGCTCTTCTGAGAGGCTAAACTAGATAAATTCCATGGTGCCTTGCAACGCCCAGGCTTTGTGATTATACCCCAGATCACGGAAAAACAAATATGCTATTTGAGATGTATTTTCTGGTTGAATATATTTTTACAGATATTCTACTCCTTAAACCAAAATTCTAACGGAAAAATCTAAAATTTTTAAATAACTGTATTTTCGACAGGAGCTTCCACTACTTCCTGTATCATATAGCGAGATACCTGGAGATGGGTAAGAAATTTTGACTACGAACCCCGTGCCTAACCCTTGTTCCTTACAAACGCACTGATTCTCAGTTGTAGACGCGACCGCCCGAGTCCCATCAGCACCTCGGACAGCGCCCAAGCCTTGAAAGACCGGCGCTTCTTGGGACGCTGCCCCCACCCCACTTCCCCTCCACAACCCCTCCCAACACTCCTGTCCAATCCAGAGGAAAGACTATGAAAAGATTCCTTTTTCCTGTGTTCACTTCTACACTGCCCTTCTCCAGCTGTCCCTCAATCTTCAGTATATGGGACTGTGAGCTCAGTGTTACCATCTCTGCTCTCATGTCTTCAGTGTTTAAGACCACATATGACTAACACGTTGGAGTTGCCCCCTGGCTCATATTCCTCACAGTTTCAGGGGCACATCCTGGGGCCAGCCCCAGGGCAAGAGCTGTTTAAAGGCGGTTCCACGTGGGAAAGTAACCTCCTTAGATGAAAGACTGTGGCATCTAGCTTTGTCCCTCCTCTCTGAAGCCATTTCTAGAGGGTGGGTGAGGAGGTAAAGCTAGATTCCTTTCAGAAGTGCCTTGAAGGATCAAGGTCTGTCCTAGTCCTCCTTAGATCTCAGACCAACTGGGGCCTCCTGGAAGGGGTCCCCTTACCTGAGGAAGGAATTTGTAGCAGGCAGAAGCAATAGATGGCCAAGATGAATGGGAACTGGGCAAGACATTTCATCTTCAAAGTCCAGATTCTTTTTGCTGGCCACAGATGTGTTCTGCTGGGACAGGAGCTGAGCATTTCCTGAAATTCCACCAGCACAGACAATCCTTCACCCTGTGTCTGACCAGCCGGGTGGAGAAGGTACCTTTATTTGCAGTGCCCTGGAGCGCATGGGCTGAGCACAAATCAGCTTTGCGCAGGAGGACTGGCTTTCTCATAAATGTCATGCTGGGCCCTTATTTGTAGAATAATATCTTCCTGGTGTATGTAGGCATTGTAGAGTCATCTTTTCAAACCAGCAATAAAAATAAAAAGTGGAGAGTCATAATTGCTATTCTATAGTGGTTTGAGAAACATTTCTGACTCAAAAAAAAAAAAAAGCTTTTTCTCTTTTTTAAAAATCAAAGCATTGGGCTTAAATCTATAAACTTTTGAATGATGAAGTCTTCTTTTGTAAGAAGATGTTTATTTTCCACCATTAACAAAGGGTGTTTTATAGTCTTTGGTGCATCTGTGAACAAAATCTGTAGTCCTGGATATAACTTTACAAGTAACTCAGAAGTTCAATTAGGGTTTTTCAAAAATTAAGTATTGTTGGAAATTAGACTTCTTAAGATTTCTCCAGATTCATTTCTATGAACAAGTATTTAAAATTAAATCAGTATTAAAGAAATTATGACAGTGTTTAATAATAATAATAGAAAAATTACTTCATCTATTGAGCTTTCATTTAGGATATCATATAGGTTATTTTACATGATCTTACAGGAAACCCATTAGGAATGTATTTCTTTCCTAATTTTATGAATGGAGAAATTGAGGCTGGGAGAGAGTAAGGAACTTGCCAAGATCACTAAGCCATCAGGGATGCAAACCAGGGATTTGGGCTCAAGGTACATGTCACTAAAAGTGTGGGATTTTAGTCGATGTGTTATATTTTTCTAAAAAGAGCCTCCTTGAGATTGGATATGAGATAAAAGAAGAATGAAATCAGCGAGCTTGTGAAAAGTGTAACATGCATGGCCGATACGAAGTAGATTTAGGATTTTTTTCACCATACATATCCTTAATTTTTGCTTTCAAGAATTAGGAGAGTAAGTTTTGGTGGACGCTGCTCAGCATGAACTATTTATTTAGACTTAAAATGTGATATTTTGTCAAAAAATTATAATTCATGACAAAGTGGAATTATAAACTATAGCCATAATATTCGCCTACTTTTTTGATCCAATAAGAAATATAGATTTCTATTTATTACAGTATTTACCACTTTGGTTCAAGGAGAACAACCAAGGTCTTTAAACACCACAGAGAGAAGATGTCTTTTGTATTAAAATACAGTTGAGCAGCAAGTTTACTGAATGAAAGCAAAAAAAAAAAAAATGAATGATTGCTTTTTGAACATAAACCTCTTATCATATTGAATACAACTGTTTATGGACATTATAGACACAAAACACACACATAATAGCAAAGATTTGTGTTCTATAAATTCTGTAAAAGCAAAGTTCTATAAAGCATCAGTCAACAATTACTTTTCAAACATCTGGTCTGTGTCTACCAGTCAACTGGGTGCTCTATGGACAAACGTACATTTTTCAAATAAACCTATAGGATAACCGACTTGTATCAAATTTGTTTCCTTTGTATATTTTGAATTCATTGTTTCTCATATTCAGGATGAAAAGTTATTTTTAATAATAATTCAGAAATGGGAAAAGGAAAAACTGAGAAAAAAAATCTGCATTGATATTATTCAAAAACATTGGTGTAGACTGAATTGTGTTCAAGCCTTGACCCCTCAGGTTGACTTAACTTGGAAACAGCTTTTAAGGAGCTTCAGTTCAGTTCAGTTCAGTCACTCAGTCGTGTCCAACCCTTTGAGACCCCATGAATCGCAGCACACCAGGCCTCCCTGTCCATCACCAACTCCTGGAGTTCACTCAGACTCACGCCCATTCAGTCAGTGATGCCATCCAGCCATCTCATCCTCGGTCGTCCCCTTCTCCTCCTGCCCCCAATCCCTCCCAACATCAGAGTGTTTTCCAATGAGTCAACTCTTCGCATGAGGTGGCCAAAGTACTGGAGCTTCAGCTTCAGCATCAGTCCTTCCAAAGAAATTCCAGGGCTGATCTCCTTCAGAATGGACTAGTTGGATCTCCTTGCAGTCCAAGGGACTCTCAAGAGTCTTCTCCAGCACCACAGTTCAAAAGCATCGATTCTTCGGTGCTCAGACTTCTTCACAGTCCAACTTTAAGGAAGTGAAAGTGAACTCGCTCAGTTGTGCCTGACTGTTTGCGACCCCATGGACTGTATAGCCTATCAGGCTCTTCTGTCCATGGGATTTTCCAGGCAAGAGTGCTGGAGTGGATTGCCACTTCCTTCTCCAAGGGGTCTTCCCGACCCAGGGATCGAACCTAGATCTCACTCATTTCAGGTAGACGCTTTACTGTCTGAGCCACCAGGGAAGCCCTTTAAGGAGGTAACTAAGGTTAAAAAGGGTATAAGGATGGAGCCCTAAGCCAATAGGACTGGTGTTCTTTATAAGAAGAAAGAACACTAGTGTGAACACTAGTGTTCTCTGCTATGTGCGCACAGAGAAAAGGCTGGAAAAGGACGTAGGACAAAGGCCCTGTCTGCAAGCAGAGGAGAAACGTCTTGTCAGAAACAGCCTTTGCTGGAACCTTGATCTCAGACTTCCAGTCTCCAAACTGGGAGAAAATTAATTTCTGTTGTTTAAGCCATCCAGTCTGTGATCTTCTATTATGACAGCCCAAACCAACTGACACAAAGAGAGAGATTTTTAGCCAGTTCAGTACAAACAAAAAATAACAATAAATGCATGCATGCTCAGTTGTGTCCAACTGTTTGTGACCCCACAGATTATAGCCCATGAAGCTTCTCTGTCCGTGGGATTTCCTAGGCAAGATGTTGGAGTGGATTGCCATTTCCTCTTCCAGGGGATCTTGCCCTCTCAGGGATCAAACCTCTGTCTCTTGGGTCTCCTGCATTGCAGCTGGATTCTTTACTTCTGAGCCATCATGGAAATCCAATAATAAAATAATGAAATTGAAGCAAAAGATGGAACCTCTCATTATTTAAAATGATGTGATTATCTACCCCCCCATCCAAAAGAATCAATTGGCAAATTATCAGAATGAATAAGAGTTTACTGAAACAGGCAGAGTTAAAGAAAACTATTTTCAGGAATAATTTTCTTTCCTTAGAAAGAAAATGTGTTTGTTTCTTAGACTTAAGTGGAAACAAATTGAAAAATATTTATTAGAAAATGTGACTAGCTTAAATATCTATAAAATACTGAGAACTAATGAAAAAATAAATATGGAATATATGAGAAAATAAATGTACAGAACTTTACTGAAGGACATAAAAGAATATGTGAATAAATAAAAAGATACCTCATGATCCTTGACAACATTCAATGTTGTTAAAGGTTCAATTGCTTGCAAATTAATCTATAAAGTGAGCACAATTCTTATTAAATTTCTAAAATTACTTTTCATAGAGTATTTATACTGATTCTTGAAATTAAATTGGGAAAGAAAATATTCAGGAATAAGCAAGAAATTTCTTTTAAAAAGAACTATACATTGTTAATGTGAAAACGTACTATAAAGCAATAATAATTATGTTGTAGTAGTCATTTTGTTAATGATCCATGAACAGGCAAATAGATCAATGGAAAGAGAGCAGTGAAGCAGATCAGCTTTAAAAAAAAAAAATGTTTATTTGCAGGGAGCCAGCATGGGAGATCCCACCTATGACAAGGTCATACGGAGAGGCCTGATGAGCAAGGTGAGTTGGGCCTCAGAGGTTCCCCCTGGAATTTCCTGAGCATCCACCCCCCAAAAACCAAAGTCTGCCTGCTTTACTGTGTTTGCTTTCCACCTACTCTTCTGACACTAACAGGGTGCTGTCCCCGCACCACCTTTTTCTGGAAAAAAATTAATTTAGAGCTTTTAGATAATAAATCTCCTGGGCATAACATGAGTGTTTCAATCCAAAAACCCCTCTGATGGCTTTCTAGCCTGCCTGCAGGACTCTTACAGCTGCGCACGTGATTGTTTGTGGCCTCCCAACCGTGAGAGGCACAGGAAACTTAAAACATCCTAGGAATGTAGGGGCTTCCGAGGAGTCAAAATCATAAGAATAGGACTGATTAAAGGTTTCATTTGTTGAGCCAATACTTGCTGCCAAATTTTCATATCTTTTATTTGTAGACATAGTTGGTATATAGAAAGAACAGGTAGTAGAGCTGGCATTAGCAACATTAGATCTTTGAGTTAAGTACTTTCTTTGTTATAACCCACTGCACCTTTGTTCTACGGGAATGCAACTTTATTTAGGATTTTGAGGGTGATGCAAAGTAAAGAAAAAACACTTCAGGAGAAAAAGAGTTTTCTGGTTGATAGACATTTATCTAGGAAGAGAGCCATAAAAATGTTAACAGGCCTCTTGGCCAGAAGATAATGTAAACCACCTGAGACCTTTTGTATACGGGAAGGTATGCAAAAAGAAAGCCTGGTCTCAATGAGGGTCAGGACTCCCGCCCCTGCATAACTCTGCACATTCCATTATTTCTTTATGTACAACTTGGGGTATACAAGCTGATTTTAAAAAATAAAGTCTGGAGTCCTGCACCGATGCTGGGCTCCTCCATGTCATTCTTTTCTCCCCTTTTCTGGTTGAATTCCCATCTGGAGCATGACTGCCCACCAAGCCTGCTAATTTTGCCCTGGCATCTAAGATCTATGCGAGAAGGAGCCCAAGGCAGGGCACCTTCTGATATTCAAGTGGGCGCTGGTGGCCTATATAGGTGGTGCAAGCTTCTTGTCTCAAAGCTTTATTGGTATTCCGCGTAAACCAAGTTATTCAGCCTCTTTTCTCCACTAATATTTCCTACTATACTATCTGTTTCTAATCTCTCTCTATATCTGTAGTTATATAAGTTTTTTCCTAGGACGCTGACTCTGTCCCCGCTTCAAATTCCCTGGATCCATTGGGGCTGGACCCTGGCATTTATTATATATGTTACAAATATTTTTTCCCAATTTGTGGGATCTTAGTTCTCTGACCAGGGATCAAATCTGCACCACCCCAAACATCAGCGGTGCAGAATCTTAGCCTCTGGACTGCCAGGGAAGTCCCAGACCAGTTTAACAAAGAGTCAAGGTGGTATTTCAAGTCAGTGTAAAAATAATGAGCTACTCAATAAATGGTGGTTAGGGCAACTGGCTATCCATCTGGGAAAGAATTCCCTCTTTCAGACTCTCATTTAAAATAAATTTCAGAGAATGAATTAACTAAACCTAACATACACATGTAACATGCACACACACATATAGAATGCTATATTAGAAACAGAGTAAATAATTGATTGGAAATTGCTCTTGGACAAAACCCAAAGTAGGGAAGGCTGTACAGCAGAGCTGGCTTTGACAGGGGTTTAAAAGGCAAATGGAGTTTGTGGAGCAGAGCAAGCAGGTAAGGGAGTGTAAAAGGTATGAAGGTGAAAAAGCATCAGAGAAAAGTGAAGTTTGGTGCTTTCAAAGGCTGGGGACAGAAGCAAGGCTGATAGCTAGAGTCAGAGGAGAGAGAGCCATGGCATCTTTGGAGAGGTTGTCAGGACTACGTCGAAGATGATGGGGAGGGACTTCCCTGGAAGTACAGTGGATAAGAATTTGTCTGCCACTGCAGGGGACACAGGTTTGATCCCTGGTTCAGGAAGATCCAAAGTGCCTTGGAGCAACTAAGCCCCTGTGCCACAACCATTGAGCCTTCACTCAAGAGCCCAGGGGCCCTAACTACTGAGCCTACATGCTGCAACTCCTGAAGCCCACATACCTGGAGCCTGTGCTCCCCAACCAGAGAAGCCGCCACAGTGAAAAGCCCAGCCATCACAGCAAAGAGTAGAGCCTCCCCACTGCAACTAGAGAAAGCCTGCTTCCAGCAATAAAGACCCAGCACAGCCAAAAATAATAAACAAATAAATATTAAATAAAATAGAAAATAAAATCCCTAATGTAAAAGATGATGGAGAAGCAGAATGAAGGGTTCAATGGAAACAGGTTACCCGTCTGCAGACTTGTAGAGAGAGTGGTCAACAAGTAAAGTCGGTTTTATCTGCTTACTCTCTCCATTTGCAAATGTAGCTGCCCACCACTTGCTGGGCATCTTCTGATGGTATAATCTGGCCTCCTCTTGAAGGAAGGGAAGTGAGAAGGCAGAGGAGCACACTGGTTAGCAACCAGGTTGGCATGGAAGGCTGCCGCTGCACTTGAAGAGCCTCCTATGCCAGTCAAGAGTGGGAGGTATTATGTAAGGATCAGGACATCTCACAGGTGCAAGGAAGGATACTGGGATCTGAAGGTGGTGTCATCTTCAAGTGAAGAACAGTGAGGACCATACCCGTGAGAGTGTTACCAGGAATGGAGAGGAGCTGGCGCGTTCAGACATCTGAACTGGAGAACTGACGGGAGTTAGGCGTGTTTGGAGGCTGAAGGAAAGGAAGGAGCTGAGAGGCCTTCAGGGAGTGAGGTCTTCAATGGAGAGCAGAGTGGCAGCCTTGACTGAGACTGGGATGCAGGCTTGGAGGGAAGGCAGTCGGTTGATGTGCTGGTTACAGGCCTGCTGAGGATGCAAATGGAGGGGCCAGGGATATAGTTGGAAACGAGTGTCTTGTGCTTTATTGGATTGGCCAAAAACTTCATTTGGGTTCACCATAAGATGTAACAATCGTTAGTTTCATAGGGACCATGTGCTATCAGGGATTGTAACTCCTAAGGGGACACAGATGTCTCTTGGTATGTGAGGGATGCTGTGCGCTCTCATCTCTGAAAAACGCACAGACGCATGTGGATGCCCAGCTTTCATAGCATTTCAGAAGTTCAGGCACGTGGTATCTTCCACCCTTTATCAAGTTAAAATTTACATGGGATAAAATGCACCCATATTAAATGTATCCTTCCAGGAATTTTGAGCAACTAAACACACCCAAATAGCCAGCATTAAAATAAAAATCTGAAACATTTTCATCACCCCCCGAATTTTCCTCATATGACTTTGCAGTTGGTCCCCATACCAAGTCCAAGCCCTAGGAAACCACTGATCTATCAGTCACTGTAGATTAGTTCTATCTAATCTAGAATTTCACATAAACGGAATCATACTTTATATGTTATTTGTATCTGACTTCTTCTGTTTAGCATTATCCTTGTTGGGTGTATCGGGGTTCAATCCTTTTTACTGCTGAACAGTATTCCTTTGTGGTGCAAGAAGGAAATGGTGACCCACTCCAGTATTCTTGCCTGGGAAATCTCATGGCAGAGAAGTCTGGCAGTCTACAGTCCACAGAGATCCAAAGAGTCAGACACAACTTAGTGACTAAACCACCACCATTCCTTTATGTGGACCTAGCGCAATTTGTTATCCATTTACCTTGTGTGTGTTTGTGTGTGTTTTATTTTTNTTCTTGCCTGGGAAATCTCATGGCAGAGGAGTCTGGCAGTCTACAGTCCACAGAGATCCAAAGAGTCAGACACAACTTAGTGACTAAACCACCACCATTCCTTTATGTGGACCTAGCGCAATTTGTTATCCATTTACCTTGTGTGTGTTTGTGTGTGTTTTATTTTTTTAATTGAAGTATAGTTGGAGAAGGAAATGGCAACCCACTCCCGTATTCTCACCTGGAGAATCCCATGGACAGAGGAGCCTGGTGGGCTACAGTCCACGGGGTCGCAAAGAGTCGGACACGACCGAGCGACTTCACTTACTGTGGTTGATTTACAGTGCTTCAGGTATGCAACAAAGTGATTCAGTTTTATATATACATATATTCTTATTCATTTTTTTCGATTGTGATTTATCACTGGATATTGAATATAGTTCCATGTGCTATACAGTAGGACCTTGTTTATCTCTTTTCTATACAGTACTTTGTACCTGTTAATTTCAAATTCCCAATTTATCCCCACCCTTTCCCCTTTGGGAACCACAATTTGTTTTCTATGTCTTCTACAGTCCTTTTTCATGAACCCTCACCACGACCACCCACCCACCCTCAGGAGAGGATTCCTCTGAATGCAGCCCTCAGACCATTTGCTTCAGAAACACCCAGGGTGTGCATGGAAAATGCAGGTTCATGGGCCCTGTTCTGGACCCTGAGAATCAGGATTGCCAGGTGTGGCACACAGGACTCGACACTAAAAACCCACTTCTCAGAGGCCTCTGCTGCCCTCTTAGTTTGAAATGCTCTGCCTATGGGTTCAGGGGCCACAGGTTAAGAACCTCAGTTCAAACAAAAGTAGATGATTTCTGAGACTTCCTTGGTGGTCTAGTGGTTACGAATCTGCCTTGCAATATAGGGGACACAGATTCGATCCATGGTCTGGTAAAATTTCACATGTCAAGCAGCAAGTGAGCCCCCATGCCCTACAGCCTGTGCTCTGCAACAGAAAAAGTCACCACAATGAAAACGCACCCACAGCAACTAGAGAACACCCCTTGCTCACCAAAACTAGAGAAAGTCTGTAAGTGCAACCCAAACAATAAGTGCATGCTAAGTCATCTGCAAAATCACTGCAGATGGTGATTGCAGCAATGAAATTAAAAGATGCTTACTCCTTGGAAGGAAAGTTATGACTAACCGAGATAGCATATTAAAAAGCAGAGACAGTATTTTGTCAACAAAGGTCTGTCTAGTCAAGGCTGTGGTTTTTCCTGTGGTCACGTATGGATGTGAGAGTTGGACTATAAAGAAAGCTGAGCGCTGAAGAATTGATGCTTTTGAACTGTGGTGTTGGAGTAGACTCTTGAAAGTCCCTTGGACTGCAAGGAGATCCAGTCTGTCCTGGGTGTTCATTGGAAGGACTGTTGTTGAAGGTGAAACTCCAACACTTTGGCCACATGATGTGAAGAGTTGACTCATTGCAAAAGACCCTGATGCTGGGAAAGATTGAGGGCAGGAGGAGAAGGGGACGACAGAGGATGAGATGGTTGGATGGCATCCCCAACTCGATGGACATGTGTTTGAGTGGAATCCGGGAGTTGGTGATGGACAGGAAGGCCTGGCGTGCTGTGGTTCATGGGGTGGCAAAGAGTTGGACACAACTGAGTGACTGAACTGAAGTCATTTCAGTCATGTCTGACTCTTTGCAACCCCATGGACTGCAGCCCACCAGGTTCCTCCATCCATGGGATTCTTTAGGCAAGAATACTGAAGTGGGAAGCCATTCCCTCCTCCAGGGGATCTTCCTGACCCAGGGATTGAATCTGGGTCTCCCACGTTGCTGGGAGATTCTTTACCATCTGAGCCATTAAGGAAACCGCTATCCAAAAAACTAACACATAAACTAAATTAAAAAATGTTTAAGTAGATGATTTCCTTTGTTTACTCAGTAGCTCATTCACAGCCCATTTTGGATTCAGGACACACAAAGGTATTGTTATATTGATTCTGTAAAAGTACAGACAAAGACAAATCGTATACCAAAAATAAACAGATAATACAGGACTCCCCGGAAACCACATAGAATGTCTCAAGTGACCTGTGCCCCGATCTGGCTCCATCATAGCTGCTAGCATCCGCGTGATCTGTGCACAGCCACCCGTGTGTGCAAAAACATCATGCATCCACTAACCTGACCACCCTTAGTGGATGGGAAGTTTCGAGAAGGCTCAGATGACTAGAATTTGTCATTTCAAGAAGCAGAATGCATAACGCCCCCGAGCACTGCTGGCTGCCCTGCTCCGTGGGCGTCCTAGCCTTTCCATTTTATGACCCACTGTGAATAATTCTCATGGTGCTTCATCTCCCTATTAGCCAGATGTCACAAGCTCATTTCTTTTCATCCCAAGGCCATATTTTAATGCCGTGGAGCGGTGCCCCTCTGCAGGAGTCTGTGTTTTTATTACCCATCATGATACCACGGGAGCACTGAGGCATAGACACACTACGGAGAAAGCAATTGGTTCACTGGAAGTAAAACAGGGCTGGAGCTACACATTTATTCCTTCTCTTCTCATCTGAGTAATTTTCTTTTTGGAAAGTCCGCTGACCAGTTCATGGAGTGACTCAGTTTTCTACTGTGAGACAGCCACAGAATTATTGCAGTTATAACTACCCAGCTGTGATATCTGACACCACTATACTTATCAGAAGGTATACATCCAGGTCCTGAGTCATCCTTTTAAAAAGGCTTCCAGTTGTGTTCATGGTACGTGTTCAGTCATTCAGTTGTGTCCAAGTCTTTGTGACCCTGTGGACTGTTGCCCACCAGCTCCTCTGTCCATGGGATTTCCCAGGTAAGAATACTGGAGTGGGATACCATTTCTTCCTCCACGGGATCTTCCCCACCCAGGGAGAGAACACACATCTCCTGCACTGGCAGGCGGATTCTTTACCATTGAGCCACCACGGAAGCCCCAAACCCACTTTATTTTTAAGAAACTCTAAGGAAGCCCATGAGGGGCTGGTGTCCATTACGGGCTAGTGTCCACTGTATATACTGAGGTCAGAAAGAGGAGGGCAGTAACATGAGAACTGTCTCCTGCCCTGGCTAACATGGGGGATGCGGGGGCCTCTCTGCAGCATAGTTAGGAGTGGGAAAGAGGCAAGAAAGAAAAGAATATCAACTTCTGGCACCCTGCACCAAAGAACTCCACGTCCGTACATGCCTACCAAAAATGAAGAACTGGAGAGAACTTTATGAAATCTCAGCACCACCGAATGCTTAGAGGAACTGGCAAATTCCTACACTTACAGGATGATGGCTCTCCATATAACCCATACCCCCTGTAAGAGGCATCTGCTGCTGCTGCTGCTAGGTCGCTTCAGTCGTGCCCGACTCTGTGCGACCCCATAGACGGCAGCCCACCAGGCTCCCCCGTCCCTGGGATTCTCCAGGCAAGAGCACTGGAGTGGGTTGCCATTTCCTTCTTCCGTGCATGAAAGTGAAAAGTGAAAGTGAGGTCACTCAGTCGTGCCCAACTCTTAGCGACCCCATGGACTGCAGCCTACCAGACTCCTCCATCCATGGGATTTTCCAGGCCAGAGTACTGGAGTGGGGTGCCTCTAGTTTTCTCTAAATGTATATATTTGATTATTCCACTAGTTTGGTTCAGATAGAAATAGGTTTTGGTCAATGGTTCAATTCTGTCATTCCTCCAGCCTTCACCTTAAAGATGTGCACTTGACGACTGTGGAGGGTAAGAGGATCTGGTATACTTTTCTTTTAAGAATGAGGGTTTCTTTTAGAACGGCAGTTCTCAAACATTTTGGTCCAAGGGTCCACTTGTACTCTTAAAATGATCAAGAAACACAAAGAGCTTTTGTCAACCTGAGCTGTAAAGGAAATGGCAAACCACTCCAGTATTCTTGCCTAGAGAATCCCAAGGACAGAGGAGCCTGGCAGGGTTGTACAGAGTTGGACATGACTGAAGCAACTTCACACAAACACATACACGCAGACAATATTAGTAATTGAAACGGACAGATTTAAAACATTTTCTTCTTAATTGATTCGAAAATAATGATATTAGCATTGTATGTTACCATAATAACATATTTTTAAGGAAAAATAACTGCATTTTCCAAAAAAAAAACTTTAGCATTATTTCAGTTCAGTTCAGCCGCTCAGTCATGTCCAACTCTTTGTGACTCCATGAATCGAAGCACGCCAGGCCTCCCTGTCCATCACCAACTCCC